>JASDQU010946006.1:13641-26698 GCA_032191745.1 Picea mariana
GAGAATCAGGCATTCTTGGAGGCAGCTGTATAGGTAGCCTGCGAACATCCCTTAAAAGTATGATTTCTGGAAGCAGACAAATGTAACTTTTCTCAGGAAAGTGTTCTTAGTGAAGAGCTTGATTTTCCATCATCATAACATCATCACGATCACCAAAATTGTGGATAACACCTATGTGTAAGCACAATATTTGGAGAGTATGGGTAAGAATAAGGGACAACTAAGTAGTTCCAAGTAGAAATACCACCAAAATGCTTCCGAGGAGGGCAAGAAGAAGTGGAAAGGAAAGGATAATAAGACAATATCCACAGTGCACATAAGTGCAATGATCCAAACAACCACAATAACCATTGTAATATCGATGATCACACTGAAGATAAGTGTTGGAAGATACATCCAAAGTTGAATTCAAAGAACCATAAGAAGGATGCCAGGAAGAAGAACATGGTATCCATGAATTCAAGCAACTAGGTAGATAATATCTTAGTTTTAGATGAAAATATCTTGTACACCACAATGCAAAAGGAGGTGAATCTGAGTAGCCTCCATCCCAATGAAGAGAAGGATATGACTAAAATATTCTTTATTAAAATCCAGGTCAAGAAGATAAAGGTGGATTCTCTATCTGATTCTGATTCATAGGACAACCTCATAGTAGAAGATCTGGTTAGAAAACGTGTATTGAAAGGTCATGACCATCCTCATCCACATCCATTGGGATGGGTATATAATGATGCAAAACTCAAGGTCACTAAGCAATGTAAGATCAATTTTTTCATAAGTACAAACTATATTAATAAAGTGGAGGTAGACGTAGTGCCACTTGATGTGTGTTCTGTAGTGTTTGGAATCCCCCACATGTATTTGAGGGATGCGATATTCATGAGGAGAGAAAAATATTATTTCTTGATCAAGGATGGGAAGTTCTTAATCATCAATGAACACAAAGGTAAATCTAATATCTCTTTGGTAAGTTCTAGCTAAGCCAAGAAATTGATTAGTTGCAGTAGGAAGTTTGTATTACTCATCTTAAGAGAGAATCAACCATGAGATGTTTTAGTAAAAGTAAAGGCATCCGTAGATGGATGTACTAAAGAGAAGAAACATCATTTTGATGAGATTTTGAAAACATACAGAGAGGTGTTCTAAGAGCCTAAAGGGTTATCACCTAATAGGGAAGTGGAGCATGCGATAAAATTGTTTCTTGACTCCCCATTGCCAAACATTGGGTTGTATGGAAAGTCCATCCTAGAATCATATGAAGTGAAGAAAAAATTGAAATATTTATTGGATAAAGGGGGTAATTCGATCAAGCACCTCACCTTTTAGGTCACCTATCATCATAGTAATCAAGAGGGATGACACTTGGAGAATGTGTGTCGACTACAAAGCTTTGGATAATATCACCCTCAATAATCAATATCCTCTGCCTAGGATCAATGACTTGTTAGGTGATTTGCATCATGCCAAGTGATTCACCAAGTTGGATCTCAGATTGGGATACCACTAGGTACAAGTTAAAAAGAAATACACTTGAAATACCACCATTAAGGCAGGGAAAGGTCTATATGAATGGATAATAATGCATTTTGGTTTATGTAATGCACTAGCTACATTTATGAATTTGATGAATGACGTATTGTGTCCCTTTTTAGATTCATCTGTAATAGTGTACTTAGATGATATATTGGTTTATAAATATACCTAGGAATATCATATCTCACATCTCATGCAATGGTTAGAGACTTTGAAAAAACATCATGTGCTAGAAAATATTAAGAAATATGAATTTTCCTAGTAGTCATTGGTGTATTTAGGGTATGTTTGGTGGAGGAGAACTAAATATAGATCCCACCAATATGGAGGCCATCCTCAAGTAGCTAACGCCTACAAATTTCATTGAATTTAGGAGCTTAGTTGGGGTACCATAGTATCTACGAAATTTTATAGCATCCTTTTTAGTTATAGTTTTTAATCCCTAAACAAAGCCCCATGTTAATCATAAAACCCCTTATTAAGCCCTCTATATTGAGATATTACAATTCTAGTTTTATATGAGTAGGTTGGTGTTGACAGGAGAAATTGACCGCTCGTCAACTCGAGGAGTGAATCCGGTCCGGGGTTGTCTAAATAACCCAAGCTGTTTGGATTAATCCACTCCAACGGGTATAGCGGCTCCGTTGGCTGATCTAAGTCCCAGGAAAGTAAAAAAACTAAGCTAAAGAAACTAATCTGAGTGAAAAATAGCTACTGCAACCTATATACAAGTCTAATATTATAAAACAATAATCCTACTTATTAAATGTTCAGTTATCGATATAATTAAATCTCTATTATATATACAGTATTCACAAAATGAAAATTTTGATCGAAATCTGCAAAATCATATATGAATTGTCTTATGACAGCGAAGCTAGTATTTTTTTATTTTTATAACTTTTATGAAAAAGAAATGAAATGATAGCTATCTAAGCTAAGAAATAAAATAACAATCCTAACTGTAAATCTAAACTACAGAAATGAACAGTGAAATGTGTTCATATTATAAGAAATTTATATATTAACTAAACTAATTAAATAGCACTAACAAACTGACCTATAATAGCGTTTCCTATTTGTCTTGTGCACAATACTCGATTTCGTTGTTTGATGGGGGAAAACCCACACCATATTTTCCAAATGCTTCTCATAAAAAGGAAGCAACCACACTTTCGAATGCTAACGACAGAACATGTAAAGGATGTAGCAACAACAATTTTATAATTTACAAATGATTACATTAAGATAAATCTCACTGCAAAGATTTGTATGTAACTGCTCATTTAACCAAGAAGATTAACCTTATGTTCATTAAATTGAAACAGGATAATTCCTGTATGTAAAATGAGAGACATCAAATATGGATACTATTTAAATCCCATCACATCAACCTCTAACAAATTATGATATCTAAAGTAGTCAATAATTTGATTACAAATTGAAATGCACAAAAACTTGAGCAAAAGTATGATATATTGAAGCTAAATCCGTACAAACATCTACTTTTATTCGAGTCTGAGTAATCATCAATCCATAGTCTCTGATCCCAAGCAGTGATCGCTTTTGTTTACAAAAATAATACATATATAAAGGCCACATGATCAAAACATTCCTGTGGAAATTATCAAATCTGTTCCAAAAATCGTGGGGAATACAATCTCCCAAATTCCCATTTCTATCTAAGACTAACAGTCTAATCCAAAAGTATGTAAAGAAAAAGCATGTTCAAAAATTCCACAGTCGATCCAATCTTCTTTAAAATTCATGTGTACCTGTCAATGCACAAGAATACATGATTTTCAGATTGTATTTTAGTTGTGAAATCAAAACAATTCAAATTTTCATAACTAGCTACAAAATCTCACGATTCTGTAGCTAGTTATTATTGTAAACAGAATCGTGTTGTATCAATTCAATCATAACATAATTAGATGCAATTTGATCAAGCAAATATTATATGCTAATTCAAAATGAAACAAAATCATCCTAAAATTAATTTTGAAAAAAGCATACCTCGGGTTCACGGATTTGATTTGATCAAGCTATTTTGGAATTGACAATGGCAGTGGCCACCTCTACATTTTTGAAAATGACAGAGCCTGTGGTCTTCTGCCTTTTATCATTAGCTTGCAGTCTATCATTTTCTTTGGTTAACACATTTACAAGGACTTGATTTTGGATTGGAGCAAAGAGACATCTGTATAATATCGGTCAAGCCACGACTTACATTCGTCACACTGTGGTTGATCAGGCCGCGTAATTACAAGTGAAGAATTTCTTAATTTACCAGCAGTTCCACTGTCGAGTTTGATCTCGGGGAAGTTGGGGTCATCTCTAAGGCATGGCGGAAGGTTCATCACATAGTCATAAGGCTTGACTGAACAAAGGCCGTGTGAGTATGGATACTCCTCGGTTAGAAACTACTCGATTTCGGAATCAGACTCTTCACTCAACAGAATTGGTTCTTGGTCTGTGTTTTGTTTAGGTTTATTGCGAGCACACCTTGATACCCAGCGCACAGCCTTTTTAATTTTGTAATTGACATTGTTGTTACCCTTACCCTTTTTCCTTGTAGACCTTTTAACAGGATTACCGCCATCTTTTAGGCATGAATCAGGCAGGGTGTTGGTTTGGGTAGGGTTCAAGTAGCTCGAGGGTTCAAGAGAGGGTAAGAGTGTAGGAGGGGGCACGACAGGCCCAACAAGGGTTTCTGTGACCACGTTTTTGTCAACTTGTCCAATTTCAGGAGTGGCAAAGCCATTCCTCAACAAGAAAGCTTCCCAACAGTCGCCACTCAACCTCAAATGATGAACTATAATAATTTTAATTAAACAGTGATGGAAGAGGATGGAGTTGGCTTTCTCCCTCTTGAAACGTTTAGCCATTTTATATAAACTTCGAAGGAGGAAATTTGGCATATTTAAAGGAAAATCTATGAAACTCATAAGCAGTCAGAGGTGGTATAGGAAAACTAAACCGTATCTACCCTCACATGTAATGAATTGCTTGATAATAGCCAACAAATCATGCCACCTAGACTTAAGAGTTGTAACTGGCATACCTTTGTCGCAACTGTTGATTTTCCTTGAGGTAAACAACAGTGGCCATGGTACTTCATCAACCTTTGAATTTTTAAACCATTTCTTCCCTTTGGCTGGCAGACTAGTGGTTGAGCTAAGGAAATCCTTGTTCAATTCGAGTTATATGTCCCCAACTTTGGCCCTGCATCCATCGAAGGTGAGTGCAAATTGCTGAGTGACTGTGAGGTTGAAACCCTCAAACTTCTCAATAAAAACCCTCCACCCATTCCTCTCTAGGTCCTCTCGGGCGTTATCAAAAAACAACAACGTTTGGAAGCCGTTGGGCTCGATTCGTACTATAGGAGCCATAGAAAATAGCACAAGATCAACAGGGTAATCAATGAGGGGGTTTGACAGGGTAGACATAGAACCATTTTCCCGCAGCTTCCCCAAAACAAGAAAAGGAAGCCCGAAATGCAAGACAGAGCGTTAATGCTTATGCGTGTGAGGGTGGTGGAGTAAATTGGGACCATGCAAAAATATCATGTCGGGTTTGTGAAACCAACGACGCCTATTCAAATCATAATAGTGCTTATCCAAAAAATATTTTAATCAAATGAATTATCACATAACCATTGAAAACCATGGTATTCATAACCAAAAATCGATTCGAATGTTAAATAAACAATGTCATTTGCATGATTTTAAAAGAAACACCAATATGTAGAATAAACCATTGCATCACCGATTTGATCAAAGACACCAACATATAAAATAACCATTGCATCAACGAGTTTATAAATTGAAACCATATTAACAATAGTCAAATGCAAAGTGAGTGGTGGTTTGGTGTTTTGATAAATGTGTGACCAGTGGTGAATTGGAGGTAAAAGAGTTATGACCACATAAACAAATAGGTTCATAAAAATCCAAAAGATCATTTTAATGCAATYAACATGAATCCCAACTATAGGTTTTCACGCTTGCAGTCGTGAAAATGAAAACGAAAAGCAGGTATGCGAAAGCGAAAGATAATAGTGTCGTTTTTTTTTTTTAAATTGCGACGAGTATTGAGGGTTCAAAACCCTTGTATAGGCAGCCTGTAAGGAAAAGATAGGAATAAAAATGGCTGTCAACAATGGTGACACACTGGTAGAAGCAGYTATCTCTGCCAAACGAACAAGTCCAAATTAGGATAATGAGAAAAACTCTAACTCAAAAACAACCAGAAAATTGTTTAAACATCATTATCAATCATAAAAATTCCAGCTTGTTATTTTAAAAGATGAAAACTGATAACAATCTTAACAAAAGTGAGTCACGATATTAAGAATAAAATCTCCAATACTGTTGACAAAGCCACTATTGCCAGCAGACATCCATAGCCTCGACAGGGTTTCCATTTAACCCACTCTAATGTCTGTATCCTGCCAAGAAGTTCCAGATCAAAATAAAGGACATTTTAAGGTCAAGAGATTTCGTATTTGCAAATTTTCCTATACCCGACATTGCTTCACTGCCAGTGGGCCTATTCAGTACCCCAACGAAGTTATCTTGGCATCATGCACGCATTTACCCGCTGCCAGCAGACCTGTTCAGTATCCCGATGGGTTTACAAGCACTTCCCACAACTCTTTAATGATTTATTTGGTTTTTAAAGATTTTAATAAAGCAGGGTGACGCTGAAAATTGTGATATTTTGGACATATTTTAATAAATTATAGACCTTGAGAGAATTCTTTAACTGTCCTTCATTAAGATCTAGAGATGGTTTATTAATAAACTGACCTTCAAAGGCAGGGAGACATCTTTTGAGTTGTTCTATTAAGGAACAGGGACAGCATAAGAAGAAAATGGATGATCGTGACAGGCTTCAATTACAGATTGAAATCAATAAACTCCTTTCAAACAACAGGCTTTCTTTAACATGGCTGTAAATTTCAGAAGCATATAATAATTGATGTTTAAACAAACTTTCAGCAGTCATTTCAGAGGGGAAATTTTTCTGTTTTCTTTGTCTGAACAGTTCATAATACAGGTATGTGTATTTCAAAAGTAGAAACTGATAAGCGTAAGGGAGAAATCAAAACCAAAACAACAAAAGAAAATGAAAAGCAAACAAAAGAAAAATATTTACACAGTGTACACAGGGTGGTCATCAAGCAAAATACCTTTTTAGAGCTTGTCCATTCACCAGATAGGTGTCTGGCTGTCCCTCTAGACTCTGTAACCTGAAAGAGCTGGGACCCAATTTCTCAACAATTAAAAACGGTCCTAGCCATAAGTTCTGAAACTTCGTATGCTCTCCCTTTCCCTCATGTGGTTTGTTCCATTTTAGGACAAGGTCACCTACTTCAAAGTTCCTGTCAGAGGCAGAGTTGGAATCAAACCAGATTTTAACCACAAGTTGATGCTGATCCAACTTCCGTTTTGCTTGAGCCCTCACTTCTTCTAGTTTTAATAATACGTTAATTCGATTCTCCAAAGGGGGGTATTCCTCTTCCTGTATTTTCTGTGATAGCTACAGTGAGGGAAGAAGAATATGTGGTGGCAGAATTACTTCTCTGCCATAGACGAGAAAGAATGGAGAGTTACCCACAACAATTTTCGGGGTTACTCTATCAGCCCAGATTGCGTTTAGTAGTGCATTATGCCAATTTTTGTGATTTCCAGATACCGTTCTCTTGATGAGTTTAATCAGATTCTTATTAGTTGATTCTGCCAATCCATTGCCTTGAGGTTAATAGCTGGTAGAATATTTTAATTTAATTCCTTTTTCTAGAGCGATCTCACTCATCTCAAGAGTCGAAAAATAAGAAGCGTTATCGAATACTAAACAGTCAGGGATACCAAAACGAGTAATAATATTTGAATTTAAAAAGGCAATTACCTGACTGGTATTTACAGCTCTTAATGGGGTAGCTTCAGACCACCTAGTGAAGTAATCTGTGGCTGTTATGATAAACTTATGCTATTGTGAGGACGGCGGATTGATTGGACCTATAATATCAAGACCCCACTACTGAAAAGGGGAGTCTACTGAAACATGCTGCAGAGGGAAGGCTGGTTTCTGTATTCATCTGGATGCTTTCTGACAAGTAACACACTTGCGACACAAGGCATGAGCATATTTAAAAAGTGTAGGCTAGTAATAACCTTCTCTTAATACTTTGTGGGCAGTGGTGTCTCCACCAAAATGCCCACCAACTTCTCTTGCGTGCAATTCTAATAAGACCTTTTTTGCTTCATTTTTCTCAAGACAGCGCATTAGTACTCCATCAAAATTTTGACGAAACAGAATACCATTAATCAACTGAAAGGAGGAATATTTCAATCTTAACGCTCTTATTTTAGTGGGATCCAGGTGACGGGGGGCTGACCCATGTTCAAGACAGAATTTTATATCATCATACCAGGGACTAACAGGGTTTTGTGAACAACAGATTGAATTTTGGTTGTGCTGTCCTGGGTTTGATACATCGTTTTCTTCTTGTTGTCCTGCGGCTGAGTCAAGGACTAACTTGCATAGCCCTTGAAATCTCACTATTTGTGCTGGGGCGATTTCTATGTCATACTCTTGTAAGGAGGTGACCCAGTTTTCCCTCTTTTCGCCTAGTTCTTTCTGCACTAACAGATTTCTGACGGCTGGGTAAGGGACGATAATTTTCATCCTAGATTTCAAAAGATAAGATCGAAAGTGCTTTATTGCTTTAAAAACAACATAGGCTTGCTGATCTACAGCTGGGTAATTGAGTTCTGTGCCTTTGAAGGCTGAGCTCATAAAGGCAATTGGGACTTCATTGTTTTCAGCGTTCTTTTGAGTTAGGACAACAACGTAGGAGCGGTCAGAAGCAAATGTGTAGAGACTGAAGTCTTGCGAAAAGTCGGGGCTCATCAGAGAAGGAGCGTCTATTATGTCCTTTTTTATTGAATTAAAAGCTTGGTTTTCTAAGGGTCCCCAATGATATTGTGCATCCTTTTTTATTAAGTTTTGTAAAGGTCTCACCATTTCTGAAAAACTGGGGACGAATCTCCTGACAGAGTTTATCTGGCCTAAGAAAGACTGCATAGACTTTTTTGATGAGGGAGGGGGGAGTTTTGAGATGACTTGAGTCCTTTCAGGGTCGATAATCATCCCTTTTCTTGATACAATAAATCCTAAGAGCTTACCTTGTTCTACTGCGAAGATAGATTTTTTAGGATTCAAGGAAATGCCGTAGTTACGACATCACTGTAGAACGGATCTCAAATGAGCTAGATGATCAGCTTTGTTTTTCGAGAATACAATAACATCATCTAGGTAAACTATGATGGATTGTTTGATTAAGCCTCGGAAAGCGATGTCCATCTCTCTCTGAAAAGTGGTACCAACATTAATGAGTCCAAAGGGCATTTTCCTATAGGCGTAGGTGCCCCATGGAGTGCGGAAGGTAGTCTTAAGTTGGTCTGGGGGAGACATCAGGACTTGGTTATACCCTGAAAAACCATCCAATAAGGATAATCTTTTAGAACTAGATACCTGTTGAAGGATCTGTTCCATGGGTGGGACAGGGTAGTTGTCTTTATCAGACACTCGATTAAGGTTTCAGAAATCAATGCATAGTCAGATTTCACCATTCTTCTTCTGGACAGGGACCAGATTAGAGACCCATTGCGTGTGCCTAACTGGGAAAATTATCTTAGCATTCAGGAGTTTATTTAATTCTTTTTTGACAGTCGGTTCGAGTTTAGGGTGCATTTTACTTAACTTTTGTTGAAACGGCAAAGTTTGGGGTTTCATAGGAATGACGTGTTGTATGATGTTAGGATCAAAGGTTTTTTAGGTCGTCATATGTCCACGCAAAAAAATATTTGAATTCCTTAAATAATTTAATAAACACCGCTTTCTCTTGTTCAAAACATCCCACCCCTAAATTAATGCACTGTGGATTGTCATTAGTTCCCAAGTTTACTTTTTCATACGATAAAGAGGAACTATTTGTTTTACAATTGATCGATTTTTTGAATTTGTCTTGAAGATCATAAAATTTTTCTAATCTAACTACAGATTTAGGAATAGAATTTACCATGTCCGATGAAGATTCAAGATCTCGGATCTGGTATTACCGTGGAATCGTGAAGATTCTCGTCATGAGTGCATTCGTCGATCACTGCTCCTTGGAAAGTTTCTTCCATATGCAAGAAACTAATAATTTGTTGTT
This sequence comes from Picea mariana, assembly GCA_032191745.1. Lineage (NCBI taxonomy): Eukaryota > Viridiplantae > Streptophyta > Pinopsida > Pinales > Pinaceae > Picea > Picea mariana. The sequence continues at coordinate 23,402 of JASDQU010946006.1, forward strand.
CATCATCGAAGACTCTCCAATTCGTGATGTTGTCGGGGACGGATGACCTGAACAACAGTTCGACGGAGAATGCATCCGGGGACAAGTCTTCTGCAGGAAAGAGTTTCAAAGCTACGTTAGCTAACAAATCGGCTTTCGAATTATTCAATCTAGGAATAGAATTTATGTTAAAAGAAGAAAACTTATTCATCAAATTCCATACCTCAGATTGGTAGCTTTTAAGATACGAAGATAAACAGTGGATATAATTTCTTACCTATATAACCACGATTTTCGAATCGCCAAAGACAATCAAATTTTGAATGTTCATATCTAATGCTTTCTTGAGGCCTTGCAATAAAGCCTCATATTCTGCTGTGTTGTTAGTACATTCAAACTCTAACCTGCATGCAATCAGTGTTTTGTTACCTGCTAGATCAATAATAACGCAGCCTCCACCAGCTCCTTCCTTGGACTTTGACCCGTCAAAGTAAAGAGACCATATTTGATTTTTGTCGGGTGCATGAGACCATTGGGTAGAAACTGTTGGCTGCATATATGTCACAATTTCGGACTGTTGTTCCGGGTTAGTGATACTGGAAGTCTCGGCCATGAAATTGCTGAAAAAGGTATCCATCAGAAGGTGTAAATGGTTCATTGGGATCATTTAAATCTGTGACTGTGAACTTTAGGTAACGTTCACGATTTACCTTGATTTTGTTGGGCTTTCCATTCTCGGGCAGCCACAAGTGAGACCAATCTGTCGCAAAATAGCCATGTAGCTACTCTGACCAGTCTCTGCTTAAAAACAAACCATAAACTTCTGGAATATTCACAACAATAATATCAATCACTTGATGAACTTTGGGGTTAGACGATAATCTTATAAGCACATTCCTTAATTCGCCTATAACTTTAACACTAGTTCGATCAAGTTGGATGATCTTTAAGGTGGATGGTTCAACTTTAGCATTAATCTTCTAAAACATAGACCACGACATTACGTTGGAAGACACTCCTGAATCTACCATACAATTGTGCACATTCCTATTAAAGATTTCAAAAGTTAGCAAAAATGGAGGTACATTTCTGCGAGTACTAATGGTGGAAGCTTGTTGCTTTTTACTCGCAGCCTCTAAAACTAATTTATCTACATTTATTACATTATTTATAGGAAGGTCTCTCTTCTCATGAGGATCAGAAGTATTCTTAGCGGAGGCCTTCTGAGGAACTTTTGGGTTATTCTGAAAAACTTTGTTATTGCTTGGATTTCCGTTTTTGCTATTCTCTGCGATATTCTGTAACATTTTTTGTAGCAGAAACAAAAATTTTAATAATTCATAAACATAAATGTTAGCCCTTAAATTTTTTAGATATTCAACTAAATCATAATCTAAGATTGGGCTCGCATAATTCTGTTTAGTCTCAGTTGTTTTAGACTATTTTGGGGGCAAAGTCGTAGTGTTTTTAGAAGAAGGTTTGTTTGTTGTCTTACTCCTAGTATTGTAGGGATGTACTGTCTCGAAATTAGGTTGAAAAATGTTATCCGAGAAGTGTCCAAAAATGTTCGGAGAAGATTCATCTTCTTCAACTGCCTCTTGTTCAACTACTTCCTCAGGGATCTCAGGGGGCATCAAGTTATCCTGGGCTTCTAGAATCGTTTGAATAGTGAATTGTAGGCTTTCTAGATTTAAGCCCTCGGTATTTGAATTAGATCGGTTGGTGGGAAAAGGCTTCCTAAACGGGGGTTTGTAAGGCCCTTTGCTCGTAGAAGCTTCTTTGGACGTCCTTTTCAAATCTATAACTTGATTTGATAGTTTTTGAACGAATTTTTGTAAGTTTTCTAGATCTGAGCTTTCAGGTTGCGTTTTGTTTTGGGCAGGTCTAGGGAGGATTTCGATTTTCTTTTTGGAAGATGAAATAGTCTCTATTTCGTTGCTAGTAGTGTCTTTTAAGCTAAGGATGTCTTTCTCAATCTGACTGGCCTCTTCAAAGGCCTCTAACAATGTGGCTTTCTTGGATCTCTTTACCCAAATGGCTATACTTTGATGTAAGGCTTTCATATAATATGCTATGATAAGATTCTCAGCAGGCATCGAATTCGTAGGGATTTGGTTCTTTAGTGTTAAGAATATTTGGTTAAAGTCTTTGATTTTCTCTTCAGGGTTCATTCTTAAACTAGAAAGCTCCATGACTAGAACTTCTGGGGACTTGTCGTCTCCAAACTTCTCAAGAAAGTAGGATTCAAACTTCTCCCATGACAAGATGGTATGGGGCTATTGGGAAAAATACCAGGTAGAGGCATTGTCCTCGAAAGTATAGGGGAACAACCTACAGACTACGTCTTTGTGCTCGACATTACAGAGTCTAATGGCTAACATAAACTTTTTAATGTGATCTTCGACGATCTGTTTAGAGTCTGGGTCAAACTTAGGGAGCCACTTCTCTGGATGTTTGGGTAAGGGACGCTGAGGCCTGGGTACGGCTACTGCATCTTGGTCGAGCTAGGGTCTGGCAAGATTGTTCTAGTTGGCCATTGGTGTGGGCGGTGTCGAAGGATGGGAAGAGGAATTGCCTTCGTCAGAGGATTCTTCTCTAGAAGAAGAAGGGGATGATGGAGGTGGTGAGTGTTGGGCTCCAGATTTATAACATTTTCTTGCTGGTTCTTGAAGACATCGTTTACTCTCCTGAAGACTTTTGTTAAGCAAATGGCATTCTTTCTGTCCTATTCATGTTATGTTACATATATATGTTCCATTGCATACAGAAACCATGAAGTGCTTCCAAAACCACAAATGAGCGAAGAATTCAACTATAATGTGGATGCAATGTCACCTCTTGGTGCAAATACGGTAAAGGGCAGACAAGGAGTAATTTATCTCTGGGCAAAGTTACCAAGTGGTGCTGTTGAAGTTGTTTGCAAAAAGACATGGGGTATGTTTGTGTTTTATTTGGGAATGATTTCGGCAATATTATCCAAGATGTGCAAATGGTTAAAGTCATTATTTACTTCAGTTTCTGGGGTTATTGGGCAATATGCAAAATGCCAAGATAAGCTAAACAGAGTGCTCATAGCTGGCAAAACCCAATATCTGGCAAAACCCAATAGCTGGCATCAAAGTATCTAAATTCGTGCATAATGTAGGGAAACCGTTTTATAACTTCTAGGGCGCAAAGCCACGACTGCCAGAGGTCAGAAACGTTATGTAACCTTGCCAGAGAGCTGGAAACGTTATGTAACACTGCCAGAGATCTGAAACGTGGTGTAACATTGCCAGAGAGAGCTGGAAACGTTATGAAACATTGCCAGAGACCAAA
>JASDQU010946006.1:26798-39413 GCA_032191745.1 Picea mariana
TTTCCACAGCTAATGGGTCATAAAATATCGCTTTGCACTGGTGAAAGCCCTGATTGCACTCAAAATGAGTTTTCACCTCCAAAATTCTGATTTCATCAAAACTCAGTGTGTCTCTGATTTCTCACCTTGCATATTAACGGCGACTTGAGAAAGTACCTTCAGATGTGGATGAGATGTTTGCCTTTGTTTTTGTTTTAACCTTCTTATCTGCCTTTTAAGGCATTTGGCAAGCCACCATAGGCTATTGTAATCTTTGGTGAGTTTTTTCTTTCTTTTCTTCTCTTTAACACTTTCCCTAGCCAATCTTTCAAATGCAGCATTGGTTTTTTTAAAGTTCTTAGATAACTTCTTATACCTTCCTTTGATAACCCGTTCCAAAACCTCTTGCTGGGCAATTACCTCTTTCAACTGCTTGATTTTTTGAGACTTCTTTGACTTGGAGATTTTTGATGTTTCTCCTTCCTCTGTCTGGGTGAAGGTCTCATAGTTTTTTGCACACTCAGTTGACTGCTCAGGACTTTTGGTGATAGGGCATTGATCTTGTTGCTCTGATTCTGAGTCTGAATAGGGCAAGTTCAATATATTGGTTCTCTTCTCTGTACTCTGCTCTATAGGACGCTCTGTGGTCTGATTTGTGTTCTTCTCAAAGTTTAACCTTTTCTTCGACCTGCGGGGCTTCACTCCAGAAATCCTGTCTTCTGGAGGTCCTGGAAGGGTCCTTCTTTTTCTTAAATTACTTTGAGGAGAAGACTGTTTCTTTGAACCTTTCCCTGGTTCATTTGCAGGCTGGGTCTGTGTTTCAAAACCTTCCTAGATTAAAAAATGATCCCATCTCCTTCCCTGCTGTTTCAATTCCTCCAGGATGATTAATTTTATGAGGTCGAAGTGGCATAGAGTACTTTTTATGCTCAAGGGTTGAGCCCTAATCTTCTTGCAAAACTTAGTCAAACTTTTATGTAGGAAAAAAGGTAAATTAAGGGGAGCCTTGCCTGTGAAACGGTCCAGGAGTTTGATGTGATACATCATAAGTTTATCATACTTTCCCTCCGAAGTAATGTACAGTTGGATGCCTTTGAACAGCTCCTGTCATTCTTCTTCTAGATAGGAAACCAACATACCTTTTTTCCATGCCTTATGCCTGTACCCCTCTTTCAAATAAGCTCTGAAATCCAAACTTTTGGGAGCAGTGGTTTTAAAACATCTCTGACTGGTTCTTGGTAGGCTTGTTGCTACAACAATTGCAGCTTCATCTACCACAATTTCCATAGACCCAACACGAGCTTTGTTCCCATTGAAAGTCTTGGCAAAAGCTTCTGTTGTAGACTGGTGGCAACCAATTTGCAACCTCTCAACGAATTCAATACACCCTGCGTTTAAAAAATGTTTCTAGACTTTGGGGTGTGTCTGTAAAAAGGACAGGCTATCCAGCTCTCTCCTGAGTAGAGCACCACTGCGTTTCCTCACCATTCTATAACTCGAAGATCCCGACAATTTGTAACCCCTGCAACTGTTGGTCGAGCCGAGGTTCTGCACTGTTGAAAGCACTTCGGGAGTTGGCTCTGTTTTGAAACATTTGAAACTTTAACAGACCTCCATGAAATATGTGTGATATGGAAGCAATGATTCGACTTGATGCTGTCAGCCCGGCGGTACAACCTCTGTACCTGAGTTACTGAATTCAAAATTGCCATTTCCGGCACTATGAGTGTGCAGCATGTGTTACTAGATAAGATCTGTATCGTGATCCTATTTTGATGTGCAAGACTGAGTTTCCATCATTACCCACTCTCATCAGCGCATGATTTGGATTTGCATGACGTAGGATGATCATATCATCATTTTCTTTCAGAAATGTGGATATCATGCACGTGATTTCCGCTTTCTTCAGCCAACGGACCGTGGAAAACGCCCCTTAGCTGTTCATACTTACTKCTTTCACCAGTGCATGATCCTGTGGAAAACCCCCGTTAGCTATTGAAAATCTTCACTTTCCTCAGTGCGTGACCTTTTAAGAACTACTCTGTAGCTGCGGAAAGTCTTCACTTTCACCAGCGCACGACCTTGTAAAAACCACTCCATAGTTGCATAAAGTCTTCACTTTCAAAAGCACACGACCTGCGACCCTGCTTCTTTGGATACTTTGGAATTTGACACTTTCACCAGCGCACAGACCTATGAGAGACGCTCCTTAGCTGCTGAAAGTTGCCACTTTCCACAACTAACACTCATCTTTTGGACATACCTTAGCTGTTGAAAGTGAATTATGAAAATTTTGAAAAGAAGACCTTTATGGGTCATATTATTTTCTAAGACAAAAACCAAAACCTAAGTTTTGTAGCTATAAAAACTCAAAAATGAATTAAGGAGACTACCGATAGCCATGCTATCCACCACAAAACTCGACCAAAAGGACGGTTTCATTTTGGGATCTAACAGAATCATTATAATTTACGAGATATATCTTCTAGAATTTGGGATTTTTTACTAATCCTGATTTGTTTTAAACAAGTCATTTTGGTACTTTTTCTATAACTTTTTAATAGTGAAGGTGCAGACAATGAAATTTTCAAAAGTTTAAGAAATCATATTATAGTACTACATGACAAAATTTCAGACTTGCAAGGATTCAAATTTCATAGATATATTAGGAAAAAGGCCAACCATCCAGGCAGTCTCCAAAATAGGGTTTTAAAGGTATGCAACTTGCATTGGCATAACGTTTTATTGGAAAATTTGTTTTAGGTGATCTGTAATTTGTGATAAAGAGGAAAAAGAGGATCATTATTATTTTCTCATATGGAAAATGGTTATACAAGAAATACTATTGGTACTCCTCATAAAAACTCAAACATGAATTTAGAAGAAAGTGAAGACTTAGAAAACAAGCTAACCGAATTAAAGAACCAAGTTGATGAAATGAGTGGTAGTGTGTTGAAACAAGTGGATTTAACACATTCTCGGGAATACCTTAAAAGGAAAATTGAATATCAAATGAATTAAAATAATATGGATGAAATGGAAAAGAAGATGGGTGAAAATAAGAATGACATGAAGAATAAGATGGAAGAAAATAAGGAAGAAATACAAAAATCTATGAATGAAAAGAAATAATCCATGAAGTCCATAGAAACCATTCTCTTACAAAATATCCCTAATAGGGATTGTTGAGCACACACTAATACTGATAGGGGGGGTGATCAGTATAAGATTTTTTTTTGTTTTTTCAAACATTCATCAACCATAAGAAAACAATCACATATGATATCTATTAACTGTAGAACATGGAACACAAGATTTACATGGAAACCCTTTCGAGAGAAAACCACAAAACGTATTTTTATAATTATTTGTAGGAACCAACCTACTGGTACAAATATTTGTAGGCACCAACCTACTGGAGACACCAATCCCCACTGGTACAAATCGTGGTAGGTACCAACCTACTCTTATAGATATTTGTAGACATCGATCTACTGAAGACACTAATCCGCACCACTAAGCACCAACTTAGCAAGAGACACCAATATCTTACAAATATTCATAGACCTCGATCTACTGGAGACATCGATCCCTATTGCTAAGCAACAAATTAGAAAGAGAAACCAATTTCTTTATGTGAGATGCACCAACCTTGACCAAGTTTTCTTGATATTTCTTCCTCCACTGAGTCTACTCACTGCTTATTCCTTTACCAGGTGTACTCACTACTTATGCCTTCACTAGGTCTTCTCACTACTTCTTCATTTCCCAGGTCTAACCAAAATTTGAATTTCCAAATGACAACTTTCCCAAAGCTTGTTTTTTTGGGCTTCTTCTCAAGAACAAACTCGTACAATATGCCACGTATCCAATTTTGTAAATATGATTCTAAAATTTATACCTGAGGTTTTTCTGTATGTCTCCTCTATTCTTTGAATTTTTCACAATATGAAGAGTCCCAAAAAATAATTTATAGTGAAAATGCCAAACTGACATGTTTGAAACTAATATTAGGACCATTCAAAAACCTTAAATTCTACAAAGCATATCTTAGAAAGTACAACAAACCAACATTTGAAATTTTTACTTGAGGTACTTATGTATGTCTCCTCTATTATGTAAAATTTCATAGTATGAAGATTCCCATAAAATAAGTTATATTGAAAATGTCAAACTGAACTATTTGAAACTAATTTCAGGAGCATTCAGGAACCATAACTTTCACATAGAATATCTTCAAAAGTGTAGCAAACCAACACCATAAAGTTTTACCACAAGTGCCTCGATATCTCTCCTCCATCTCTAAGAAATTTCAAGGTTTGAAATGCCCCAAAAAATAAATCATAGTGAAAATGCCAAGCTGGCCTATTTGAAACTAATTTCAGGAGCATTCAGGAGCCCTAACTTCCACATGGAATATATTTGAAAGTATAGCAAACCAACATATGAAAGTTTTATCACATGTACACCAAAATTGCTCCTCCGTCTCTTCAAAATTTCAAGGTCTAAAACTTCCTATAAAATAAATTATAGTGAAAGTGCAAAAATGACATGTTTGAAACTAATTTCGAGAGCATTCATGAACCCTAACTTCCATGGGGCATATCTTTGAAAGTATAGTGAATTTACATCTGAAATGTTTATCACATGTACATCAAGATATCTCCTTCGTCTCTTCAAAATTTCAAGGTCTGAAATGCCACATAAAATAAGTTGTCATGAAAATTCCAAGATGCCCTGCAATTGATTTCACAACTCTTCCCTTTTAGAATGATATTCTATCTTTGGTCATCTCGTTTTCACACACACACTTTCTCTCAATACCTTCTCCTTTTATATTTTTTCATAACCCTCCATGAAGGGACATGTCCATTAATTAAATAATTAATTACCAATACCATGTGAAAATACCCCAAATACCATGGGAAAATGCCCCAAACCCATGGGTTTGAAACAAACATTTCACTTTTTACTTTTTCACATGCACCCATTTTTTAATATACGTGTGTGTGTGTGTGTGTGTGTGTGTGTGTGTGCATATATATATTGGAAATGTTGTGTGTATTGTAGTGCTGTAATATGAGATTAATGACATCATTAATCATTTGACATCAATGACAATAATTCCAACAATCTCCCCATTTGTCATTGATGACAATCTTGCAACAAAACACATAGTCCACCAAGAATAGAAGTAATTCTTCCCCTGTCTGCAACTCTCCCCCTTTGACATCAATGGGAAAGGGATGCTCCCCCTAAGCTTGTGCTTCTCCTTAAGCACTTAGTGATGATATGGACATTGCTCCCAATTTCTATCTGAGATATTCAAACTTCTCTTTGGGAAGGTGTTTTGTGAAAATATCCGCAATATTATCTTTGGTGACAATATATTCCAACTTGACATTCTGTTCTTCTACTTGTTCTCTTAAGAAGTGATACTTGATTGAAATATGCTTTGTTTCTTAGTGCATAATAGGATTCTTTGAAATATTTATTGCACTTGTTTTGTTACAAATTATAGATATTGGATAATCATATTTTACCTTAATATATTTGAATGTTTGTTTCATCCAAAGAACTTGTGTGCATCATGATGCTGCTTCTATATACTCAGCCTCTTCTATGGATAGAGAAAGTGAATATTGTTTCTTGCTCAACAAGGACACTGAACTGTTTCCCAAAAATAATGCTCCTCCACTTGTACTTTTCTTGTCATCAACATTGTCTACCCAATCCGCATCCATATATGTTGTTAGAGTAAAATATTCACCTCTTGAGAACCACAAGCCGAAATCCAAGGTGCCCTTTAGATATATGAATATTATTTTCACTGCTTGCACATGAGTTTATTTTGGTGTAGCTTGAAACTGTGAAACCAATCCTACTGCTTACATAATTCCTAACCTTGATGCCATCTGATATAGTAGGTTTCCAATCATTGACTTGTACAATGTTTGATTTTCTTCTAGAGATTCATCATCTTTGCTCAATTTACAACCTATGGAAATGGGTGTGTTGACTAGTGCATAATCTTCCATTCTAAACTTCTTCAACATTTCCTTGATATACTTGGTTTGTGAAATGAATACACCTTTGTTGAATTCAGAAATTTGTAAACCAAGAAAGAATGACAATTCACCAAGCATATACATCTGAAATTCCTTTTGAATTTCTATTGCAAACTCTTGGCACATTTTGTTCATATTGCCTCCAAAAATGATTTCATATACACAAACCACAACAATCAACTGATTTTATCCTATAGTCTTGATGTAGATATTACTCTTATAAATTCCTCTTTTTAAGCCTTGTTGTTGTAGATATTTTTCAAGTCTTAAATACCAGGCTTTGGGAGCTTGTTTTAGCCCATAATGCGTTTTCTTCAATATACATACATGATCCTTATTTTATGATAATAAGAATCCTTTTGGCTATTCAATGTATACTTATTTCTCTAAATTTCCATTGATAAAGGTGGACTTGAAATCCATTTGATAGACTTTGAATTTCTTGAAACACAAAAATGCCAAAAACATTATGATAGCTTATAGTCTTGCAACCAGAGCAAAGGTTTCTTCGAAATCAATACCTTCAACTTGAGCATAGACTTTACAAACCAATATTGATTTATTTATTATTACTTGTCCATATTCATTCAACTTGTTCCTAAATTCCACTTGGTTCCAATCATATTTTTATCTTTTGTTCTTGGAACGAGTTCCCATGTCTCATTCTTCTCAATTTGATTCAATTCTTCTTCCATGGCATCAATCCAATGTTTATCTTTGCTAGCTCTATAAAGTTATTAGGATCTATTTTAGATAGAAAAGAGAAGTTTGCATGTTCTGGTGCACTTTCTAGTCTTGTTATCATCTAAACTCCTATATCTTTATCACCAAAAATTAAATTTTATAAAAGATTCTTTCATACAAATATAGATGGTGTCTTTTTATCTTGACATTTTGATTCTTTTTCTTCATTTTCTTCTCGTTATTCTACTTATTCTTCTCCTTTGAAAATTGGCTCCTTTGTTTGAACATATGGTTTCACCTTTTGATTCCCTGATTCATCCACTTTCACATTGATACTCTCTACAATTTTTTCCCAAGGATTTATTGTAACAACGATACACCTTGCTTCTTGATGAATAACCTAGAAAGATACCTTCATCAGCTCTAGAGTCAAATTTTCCCAAGTCTTCATCATCTCTCTTTATGTAGCACTTTCTTCCAAAAACTTTGAAGTATTTAAATATTGTTGGTCCACCCTTCCATAGTTCATTAGGTGTTTTGTTGTTGTTGACTCTGCTTTTCCATCTATTCAAAATGTAGATTGGGGTTGTTGACGTCAAGGGACTAGAGAGTCTCCAGCACCAACATTTCAACCTCCCGTGAGGCTAGGCAAGAAGAGACAGGAATGTCACCCTAAGCTTAAATCCCCAAAAAAGAGGACACATTGAACTCCAGGCTAAATCTCCTCTAACCTATAGTTCAAGCGTGAGTCCTTTCACCTTGTATTTTACTTTTTAACAATATTTGATTTTTATGCGATCTATAATTTTATTGCTTTTATGTGGGAGTTTATACATTTGAAATAATAAAATTAAATCTACTGAAGAAAACGCAAACGATAAAATTAAAAATGAAAATTCTTTTGTTTTGTATTTATTTCAGCAAAAAGTAACTAAAGAAAAACTTAATGAAAAGGTAAAGGGAAGTTAGTGCTAAAGGGGGTAGCTAAAAGAGGAATTTGTTAAACAATAAACTAATTCATTAACTACCAAAATTATTTATAAACAATGTAATGTTTAGGCATTTTATTTTCCTTTAAGTTAAAACAAGATAAGTAAAAAAAGAAACTAAACAAATGGATAAAGAAAGATACCAAACTTATACAAAAAATAAAATAACATGAGAGGAGCTTATGTACATAATGTTACATAGTCATAGTTCATTATTTCTTTTGAATGTATTTTCCTTTTTTATTTTGAATTTAAAGTGCTGGATTAATAGAGATGGAGAAAGTCAAGATTTGATAGAAAACAAATAAGAAACAAATTTAAAGCGTAAGGATTTTGATCTTGAATTAAAATTTCTCCTAATACAATTCATGGAGTTCCGAAATTTACAAATCTATGTGTAGATTTGGGCCAGGTATTTAGTCTTTAACCATCCTAGAAAAAGGTTATAATATAAATACCAAGAGTGAAATAAATAAAAGAGTTGAACCAAATTGGAATGGAGTGATGGTGACGATAACACAAGGCGAGCACCTGCATATTAGAAACCAATTAGTGCTAAAATAAAATCAGGCTTAAATACAACAAAATGACAAGAAAGCATTTCACCTTATATAAAACCAACAAAGCTCATCCTCGCTTCATCCATTTGCTGCTTCGCAAGACCTCCTGCTGCTAACAATCCCATGAATCCTTGCTAAAAGAGAGGATGGATGATAAATTTAAAAGAAAAGCCTCACTTCTCCAAGCATACCTCTGTCATATTTTTCTCCTCTAAAATTTCCTCCCCCATCCTGGCTGTATGTTATCTCCTTTATATTGTTTATAAATGGTTTCAATAGTTTTTAGATTGAACCAACTAAACAAACCACCATCTTTTAATAATATTTAGGGAAAATTTCATTGTCTCCATGTCATTTGTTAGTGCCTTGGTTTTTAACTAATGTTTACGTGTAAATACACGTCTGCATGTTTTTTATTTAATTCTTCATGCGTGTTGGTTTCTGGCCTATTACAAACTTAGTGTACGTCCCGAAGATTTAGGACATGGGCCTGGCACTCGATAGGACAATTATTGTATTCTTTTATAACACCAATAAATAAGAAGATAACCCCGATCTTGAGAAACATGCCAACTAAGTGTATATGTTTAACAAAGCAGTTACTTTTGGGATCCAAATTCATCTTCATCTCCAAAGGCCATTTCCATCAAGTTTATCAATCAATTTATTGCAGTCTCATTAGTGATGTCACCTGAGCGATGTCAAGTCTGGGTGCTTGTTGTCTAATTTCAACGTTTGAGGCAAGAATTGGGAAATTCATAATGATATTAACACAAAAACCCCAACACCAAACAACTTGACGGAGCTCAATGTGGTCAATCACCACCCCTAATCTTTCAGAATATACACAATGGAACAATTAGAGAATGTTGGCAACAATAGGAGCAGATCAAAGGGTCGATCCTCCAGTTTAACATCATTTGGGCCCCCCTTTTATTGATAAGCATAGCTCATATGAAAAGATTGTCTACAAGAGGTAGTATTACACCCTTTATCATACACTAAAGCAGTTGTTGAAAAATATTGTTTGGACGAGAATCTTTCAGACTGTTGATCACTTCAATATTAATAATCCAACATCATACATTATTTCTTATCCTCTCAAAAAAAAAAATAAACCAAATCCCTTGCTATATAATAAGTGTTCTCAGTTTCCGATCATGATCATCATTTGGTTGTTGCGTTTTATAAAGGAAATTTCATTGTATAACTTGCACTTGACGCGTATTGGCATGATATTGCATATGGCATTTTCAACATTAAAAATATATTCCACATGGAACAAGAGAAATGCTTTATTCAATGGAAGAAGACATTCCATATCGCAAAAAAATCCGTTTGATTAGTGTCTATAACGCAGATATATGTTTTCCATCATTAACAATCTGCATTTGATTTTTTTCCTTCCAATTATTACGCTGCCTCTTCCCACAGAAATGTTTGCAATGCTTCATAACACCGCAATAGTGAAGAGCGTTATACACAACTATGGAAAAAAATAATTATCATGACAAATATGGTGAAGACTTGATATGCGCTTATTGCAAAAATCGAACTCCTCAAATAATGTTTGATTGAGACCATTCCTTGCTTTAACAAATATATAATCATATCCAATATATTATTGAATAAGGTATCCATTTCTCTTGCTCTTTTCGGTGCTGCCATGTGTTGCAAATTCCTTTTTGAATATTTAAATTAGGCCCATATAATAGTATGAAAATATTTGATATGAAATAGAGTAACATGAATGAATAAAGTCACAGTCATTGGTTTGGGTGACAAGGTTATCATGTGGAAAAGGTCATTGAAATATGGTATAATAATTAAAAGTACCAAAATCAAACCCAAAGACATGATAATACTGTTATTCTTAGAAAAAGAGGGGTATGAGAATATCCCATGAGTGAAAAATATGAAGGTCATGAGGGAGATTATAATAGGGCTAAGAGCGTGGGAAAAGGGATAATAGGAATTTTGAATCTTAGGTTGAGAACCATGATAGTTTTGGAAAGAACCCTTCGTCAATAAATTTTATTGAACTCGCTTCCATTTGAATAACCCTATAACCTGTAGCATAAAATATACTTCCTAATGATCATGTTCATTCGTTAGCCATATCATAACTTCTAAAATAATCTTGAGTGACGAGATATTCGAAGACATCTTATTTGAATGTGTAGCAGTAACTCAGTGAGAGCATGTACTACTTTGTGCAAGAAATTGTAGAATGAGGGGGGATCCCGGCAATGCTTTGCTAGCTAAGTACTGTTGACCAAAATTGTTGTCAATAGGGGTGTTGACTGCTTCTCTCCAAAACATGTTTGATAGATTAGCTTCATTCACCATTGTTCTATCCATCTCTTGTATGGTTTGATTCTTCCTTTATACCACTCCATTATGCTATGGAGTTCTTGCAATTGAAAAATGTCTCTTTATTCCATGAAGCTCAAAAAATTATTCAAATTCATTTGAGATAAAATCACCTCCTCTGTCTGATCTCAAGCTCGTGATTTCCAAATCAATTTTGTTTTCAACTAAGGATTTGAATTCTTTGAACTTCTCAATTGCTTCATATTTTTCTTTTAGAAATTTAATCCATGTCATTCTAGAGTAATCATCAATGAGCAACATGAAGTAATTTTGACCTTGTAGACTTTGTTCCCACAAATATATGTATGAATGAGTTCCAAAGGCTTCGTTGTTGAATACTTATTTGTTTGAATCTTGCTCTTGTGTGTTTCCCATGCTGACATTTATTGTAAAGAGTGTTTGAAGGTTTAAAAATATTTGACATATCTCCCATTGCTTGTTTAGTGCTTCTTTTTACTAGATTATCAAAGTTTATATGACCATTCTTCTATGCCATAACCATCTCTTATCTATTTTTCCCATATAACATTTTTCTCCCTTGATCTCATTGAGGATATATACATTGTTTGAGGTTCTATATGGATTTTACACTAATATTCCCGATCCTTTATTCCTTATCTCACAACCTTGAGAATTAAATGTGAGTGTCCATGATCACACATTTGACTAGCACTAAGAAGATTATGTTCCACACCTTCAACATACAAGACATTCTTTGTAATGATCCAAATGCTTAAATTATCTGTTGGTTGTGGAGCCTGATTATGTTCCTAATTCAAAGGTCTTTTACTTTCTGTCGTGTTTATACCCCATGAAGTATTTACACCCCATAAGTATGTACACTCTTCCACGTGGGGGAGTGCAGAGGGGAGTACCCCCTCTGCGGGGTTCGGGGGGGCTATCCCCCTGGCTGGGGGGTTTGGGGACAAGCGGAACCCCGGCGGGGGTTCGGGGGCGAAGCCCCTAAAGGAAAAATTGCCTTGTAAATGTATATTGTAATTTCATTGTAAATCTAGACCATTCATTATATGGTCGCAGATCTAACGATAGAGATTATGTTAGGGTTTTTTTCCCTAGAAGGCAACCCTCTTTTATGAGGGAAATGTATTGTAGCTATGGTTGATGGAGAATATTGTATTCTGATATAGGAGACTGTGAGAGAAAGAAGAGGAAGTTACAACGGGTTTGTTGTAGGTTGTATCCCTTCATATGTTGGATAATAATAAAGGAAGGACCTGGTAATTTCTCTGGTGGATGTAGCCCACACTGGTTGAACCACGTAAATTTTTGTCTCTATTGTATTGTGTATCTTCTTTGTTTTGTTTCTGCATTTGTTTTATTTTATTGCTCCACGATCCTGTTTTTCTAACAACTGGTATGAGAGTGAAAGGTAAATCACAAGAAAAGAGGGTTCCTGGTTCGAGTGGGAGCAATGTCGGAAGATGGAAAGTTTAGGGTCGAGAAATTTAACGGCCAAAACTACCAGGTATGGAAGATGCAGATGGAAAACTATTTATATTAGAAGGATATATTCCTACCATTGGGTGGAATAGCAAAGAAGCCGGTGGCTGTGAATGACAAAAAATGGGAGATTCTTGACAGAAAGACTCTAGGAACGATACAGATGAGCCTGGCAGCATCAGTGGCTTTCAATATTTCCAAAGAAAAGACAATGAAGGGTTTGATGGACGCATTGGCTAAATTGTATGAAAAACACTTGGCGTCCAATAAGGTATTTCTAATGAAGATATTATTTAATATGAAGATGTCGGAAGGTGGGTCTATTGTAGATCATTTAAATGACTTTAATACGGTTACTAATCAACTAAGTTCTGTAAAAGTGGACTTTGATGATGAGGTCAGGGCTCTTCTAATCTGGTGCTCATTGCAAGAAAGCTGGAACGTCTTGGTCATGGCTGTAAGTAACTCTGTCTCTGGTTCAAATACTTTAAAATTTGATGA
>JASDQU010946006.1:58372-73577 GCA_032191745.1 Picea mariana
TTTATAAAAGACAATAAACCAATCAAATGTTTGCGAAATCCTTTAATTACAATTATCTAGCTCAACAATGTTATTTAGACAATTGTAGTTTAGTTACATAACTATGAATATTCATATATATCCATTTTCTTTTCAGAAGGTAAACAATAAATTCCACCATAAGACAAATCTCCATACACTCTCAACTATTTCTACTCATGCTTCCTCCCTAACTTACTTCCATCTTCCATTCCTATCCTTCCTCTGTCGGACTATCTTGGAGTGTCAACTATATTGACCTAACTCCAAATAGAACCCATAAGCAGAAGTGTCACTATCTTGACCAAGCTTCCCCAGCAGGAAATTGACAATCATCATCACATGTCTAGGGGAGCATGAGATAACACCGTCCTCCCATGACTCCAGGTTTCATAGGATACACGGTGGGAAATGCCTCCACCCCTCCTAATCATGACTAGGGTCCACACCCTACAATGGAATGTACAATGGCATCATGTTGCTGGGAGTTTTGTCATTGTCTATTCAGTTTTGGGTAGTCTCACCACTTGAAATCCTACATTGGTTCACATATCATAGCAATGCATCCAAACCAATATAATTTCACATACAAGGATTCATACCATATTGTTTCTTGGCCAGTGGTCATGAAATCCACTTTCATCATCATTATCCCTTGGCTATTTCATAGCCCATAACCTGTAGATTAGTCTGTAACACAAACTCATAGATATCTATGCATTATTATCATGTAATTACATACAACTATGATCTCAATTCGGTATCCTCGTACTAACAACTTTAACATCAAAGTTTTCAAGTTAGAATAGATCTCATAATATCCCATAATTCAATTAATGTTACCCATTCATAGAATTATCATTTACATAATAGTTTGCATCATTTCCAACATCATTCAAATAACATTAAAACCCTCATAGAATTCTTATTCACAAAATATATCGCATCATATCCATCATCATCAATAACATTTAAACATTCATAGAAATTACATTCACATAGTAGATCGCATCATATCCATCATCATCAATAACATTTAAACATTCATAGAGGTTCATACATCTTAAAACTCCAAGTGTATTATTTAATAGTTTCACTTGTGAATAGAAAATAAAGGTGTGTAGGCCTCAGGTAATCCTAATTTTCTAAGTCAAAAGGTGGTGTTACATACACCCAACCTTCGAGAAACATATTCTTGATGTGGTCAAAAAAAGTGAGGGATAATCTCGTCATAGTGTCTTGGCATATTCCGAAGTAGCAGATCCTGGACTATACTTGTCCCACTGGAAATTAACTTGGTCTACCAGACAGTTCCTGAGTTGTTGGACTCTACAGTCCAATATGTGTAATGGTTCTACCATGAGGGTTCCCACATCTGATACCTGTAGTTCCTTCCAATTTAGTTTATGTGATTCATCAACAACATAATGACGTAAAATAGATACATGAAAAACATTATGAGTTTTATGCAAGTGGGGTGGCAGTACGAGACGATAGGCAATGGGTCCAATTTTCTCTTGGATTATGAATGGTCCTATAAATCAAGGTGACAACTTTGTCCCCTTCCCAAACCGTATGGTACTCTTATTAGGCCTGATACGAAAGAAAACCTAGTCTCCCACCTTATAACTTCAGTCAGTCCTATGTGCATCCGCATAACTTTTCTGCCTATCCTGTGCTTCCTTTAGTCTCTGCCTAATCTAAATCACCTGTTCCTCTATCTCTTGAATCAATTATGTCCCAATTGTTACTCATTCTTCTAATCTATCCCAACTCAATGACGTTCTGCATGGCCTTCCATACAGAGCTTCATAGGGTGGCATTCCGATGGAGCTATGAAAACTGTTATTGTAGGCAAACTCTACCAAAGCTAGGTACTTCTCCCAATGGGTTTGATTATTCATGACATACATCCTAAGCATGTCTTCCATGACTTGATTTACTCTCTCAGTTTTCCCATCTGTTTCAGGATGATAAGTTGTGATTAAGTTCAACTGAGTCCCCAATGTTGACTACAAACTTGTGCAAAACCTAGAAGTGAATCTAGAGTCCCTATTTAAAATGATCTTCTCAGGTATCCCATGAAAATGGATGACTTCACTTACAAACATGCGTGCCACATCAATGACATCATAAGTGTCTCTAATCGGAATAAAATGAGCACTCTTGGTTAACTTATCAACTATCACAAGAATGGCATTGTGTCTATGAGATGTGAGCGACAACACCACAACAAAATCCATAGAAATGACTTTCCACTTGGACATAGGAACATCATGTGCTTGTAGGAGGCCTGCTGAGTGATGGTGGTCGGATTTCACTTGTTGACACTCTAGGAATTTGCTGATGAAATGGACTACATTGCGCTTCATGACTACCCAGAAGAAAATATTCCTCATGTCTACATACATCTTCTTCACACCCGGATGCACACAATAAAGTGCTCTATGGGCTTCCTTTAGTATGATGCTTTGAGTATCCCCATCTTCAGGGATGTACATCCTTCCCTGATATCTCAATAGTTCATCTGCTTCCAGACTATATCCTTCAAACTTTGGATTTAATTGCCTCCCACTCTGGAGGTTTGAAGTAACCTTTAAATACCAACTATCTCCTTGGAGTTGCGTCAACACAAGTTCCCTCAGATTGACCTTTAAGGGTACCAAGGAGAAGACATGTGGTCTCCTACTCAAGGCATCTACGACCACATTTTCCTTTCCCTTGATGTATGAAATACCAAAATCGTACTCACTCATAAACTCACTCCATCGCCTTTCTCTGGCATTCATATCCCTTTGAGTGAAGAGATGTTTTAAACTTTGATGGTCCATTTTGAGCTCAAAGTTTTGCCCCACAAGATAGTGCCTCCAAATTTTCATAGCTAGCATTACAACCGCCAACTCTAAATCATGAGTAGTGTAAAGCTCTTCATGTTTCTTCAACTTCCTTGACGCATAAGCTATCACTCCTCCATACTGCATTAGCATGGCCCCCAACCCTGACTTTGAGGCATCCATGTAGACTGTGAAGTCCTTTTCCATATCCGACACTCATAGAATTGGCGCACTAGTTAGTAACCTCTCAAGTTTGATGAATGCACTATCACATTCTTCTGTCCATTCCTACCTAACCCCCTTGCACTGCAAAGTGGTGATGGGTTTCTCTATTTTAGAGAAACCTTCCATAAATCTCCAATAATAACCTACTAGCCCCATGAATATTCTTACCTCATGGGCATTTTTTGGCACTGGCCATTCCATAATGGCCTTTACCTTTTCTGGGTCCACAGAGATTCCTTCACCGGAAATGATATGTCCTAAATAGTGAAATTCTTTCTGGAAGAGGGAACACTTTGAAAACTTCCCATACAATTCATTCTCTCTAAGGTAGGACAACACCACTTGCAAGTGTTCCTCATGTTCTCTTTTGTTCTTAGAATAGATGAGGATATCATCTAGAAAGACTTGTACAAAACAGTCTAAGTACTTCCAGAATACTCCGTTCATGAGGCTCATGAATACTGTTGGTGCATTGGTCAATCCAAAAGGTACTACGACAAACTCATAATGTCCAAATCGAGTTTGAAAGGCAGTTTTAGGAATATCACCTTCCTTAATTCTTAATTGGTGATACCCTGATCGCAAATCAATTTTTGAGAATACCGCTGCGCCTTTCATCTGATCAAAGAAGTTATCTATTCACGGCATTGGGTACCTATTTTTCACTATAGCATGGTTCAAGTCCCTGTAATCTATACACAATCGTAAGGAACCATCCTTCTTCTTCACAAAGATTACTGGTGCACCCCAAGGTGAGACACTGGGCCTTATTATCCCTAAGTCGAGTAGCTATTTCAATTGCATCTACAACTCACAAAGTTCCGTCTCTGTCATCTGATACGAAGTCTTGGAAATTGGTTCTAAACCAAGTTTTAGCTCAATAGTAAAATCAATATCCCTCTCAAGAGGTAACCCTGGTAACTCATTCAGAAAAACATCCTTAAATTCTAACAATACCGTGTACTGATCCAAGGAGGGTCCCTTCCTTTCATTCATCGCTTCCACTACATACAGTCGACACCCTTGCCTCATGCACCACTTAACCTTCATAGTTGAGATAAAGTGTAGAGACACCCGTCTCTGTACACTGTGGATCTCTACTAGTCTTCCTTCATCATCGACACAAAGCACCCTTTTTGCAAAACAATCAACCAAAGATCGATGAGATTCTAACCAATCCATTCCAATGATTAGGTCATATGTCCCGAGAGCAGTGACGTATACCTTCAACCTAGTAGTACACACTCCCAGGTGTACTATACAATTATCAACGCTAGGTCCTACCGCTTGTTTTTCCCCCGAAGCCATCTCGACTTATTTAAAGTCATCGTGCTTGTAGGCTACCAACCCACTCTTTTCTAATGCATATGGTGAAATGAAACTATCTGTAGCACCAGAATCAAATAAAATCTTTACATTGATATGATTTAGCGTACCTAATGACTCCACCACCATGGATTGATGTTCCACCTGGCGATTATTAACCGCTACATAAATCTGGTTGCTGCCACTTGCTCTTCCTATTGGGGCCTTTTCTTCTCTATGCACAAATCCTGATTGTAACTCTGGGCAGTCATGCTGGTAATGGGGTCCTCCACATCCCCAACAGGTAACACGAGATTGAACTTATGCACTGTTCTGTTACTGTCTCTGAAATGAGTTCCTTCCCCTGGAACCCCTGCCCCTACTAGTTTCTCCCTGAGACGACTGTGGACCTGCCTGCGTCATTGGTGATGAGCGGGATGCTACACTTGCTTCCATTGAATTTCCTATGGCTACTATCCTTGGTGTGACTCTATTACCATATGGAAGTTCCCTTGAGCCCCCTCCCCTAGGAAATGTCCTAGGGGCCTTCCCCACGAATCTAGGATGATGCGGAAAGGTCGGTCTCGTACCTCCAGTTAAGTTCATGTGTTCCTCCGCATAATGTGCATTTTCCATAGCTTCTGCTACTGAAGATAGTTTCCACATCCGCACCATAGCCCTTATCTTAAGGTTCAACCCATAGACAAAGTGTTCTGCCTGTCGTTGGTCATTATCCATGTATGAAACATATTTGACCAACTCCATAAACCTAATCTCATACTCTTATATGGTCTTGTTTCCCTGTACTAGAGCATGAAACACTCCCACCTGTTGTTCCTCATAGTAAGCTAGAAAATATTTCCTTCGGAACCTCTCCTCGAAAAGTTCCCAAGATACGGTGTCCAGGGTAAGATGCAGTTGCCTTTCCAGGTTGCCCCACTAGTTCAAGGCATTGTCTCACAACTGAAAAATCGCTATCTTCACCTTTGAATTGGACACATAGTCTCTTAAGGCAAAACACCTTGTCATGCCTTCCAACCATGCTTCTGCACATTCACTGACACGACCCTCGGCAAACTCCGGAAGTTTGATCTTTTACAGTTCTCTAGTGATGTCTTCAGGTGGAGGTCCTCCCCCTGAATCCCTCGACGCTTCTAGATTACCCGTTCTAGATGGTGGGGGCTCCACTTCGATCCCTATTGGTTGACGCCCCTTTAAAGTCTCATTTATGGCCTCCAAAGAGCGTAGTATGAGAGATAGTTCAGTCGATGGTGGTGGCTGTGCTGGCAGTCCCTGCGACGATGCCTGTCTACCTCGATTTCCTTGAGTCCTAACCATCTTGTATAATTTAACCTGCATAAACCAAAGTTGTGAGGGTGAGTTCAAGGAAATTTCACAATTGCGCAACTTAAACTAGAAAACATGGTTAGGCGTAAGTTTTTTGTACTTGTCTATAAACAGATGTTACTCTCTTTAGGGGAGGTGGCTAGGTTATGGTTAAGCATCTAAGCTTGGTGTCACTACCTAAGAAAACTACTGACTCCCTTGCCTGGTAGCTACGCTAGCCTTGCACCATACTCGCCAATTCCTCTAGCTTACTTTCCTAGCGTGCATGAAACCCCCTCCCGCTTATCTTGGTCTAAGTCCTTAAACTTTTCGTTTAAAACTAATTAATGTGATTTTCAATCTAATGTTGATTAATTATTAAGAACTAATGAGTTAATCACCTTAGTTTTAAACCTATATAAGTTTAAACCTAAATTTAAATTATACAATTTAAATCTTTAAATCTTTAAAACTAAGGTTTAAAACTTAAATCTTTAATACCATATATTTAAATCTTTAATTTAAAACATATATAATAACTTAAACCTTTAATTTAAAATATATATTTAAAATTAAATCTGGTGCTAGCAAATAGTTAAGATTTTAAGATTTTATTTAAAATTAATAGGTGATAGCAATGATATTATTTTAAATTAATAATATTAAGGTGAAGCAATTATACAATTTAAATCTTTAATTATATTTTAAATTTATTTAAATCATATAATTTAAATCTTTAAATATATATATATATATATATATATATATATATATATATATAATAACTTAAATCTTTAATTTAATAAAAATTTCAAAGATTTAAATTATATAATTTAAATATATATATATATATATATATATATACATAATTTAAATATTTATAATAATTTAAAGAAATGATAGTAGATAAATTATTTTCTTTTAACTAAAAAAATAATAAATTAAAAATTTTACATAAAATTAAAACAATTAAAAAAAAATAAAAAATTGAAATAGGCATCGTGGGTCCTTGCATGAGGCCCACGTGCCCCCCCTACCATCGATTCACCACCCTAAACCCTAAATGCACTCTTCCTAGGTCTCTATCCCCTAACCCTAATCAATCTGTCACCTATCTCACTAAGCGAATGCGCCCTGGGCCTCTCCTATTCTGCAACTGCGGCGGAGTTATGGTAATGGTTGGAGGCTCCTCCCTCGGTGGCTCAATGATCAGCTCTGAGCGTTGGCTTGTATATTGTTTTGGTAAATGACTTGTGTGTTGGTTATGTTCTAATGTTTGATGCACTGTGCACCTGCTATGCTCCTCGTGGGCTTCGTGTTCAACGCTAGGCTTTGTGTTCTTAACTCTCGGTGTTGAGTAATTGGAGGTTGGCCCTAGGCCAATATATATATATTTATTTTCTTTTCTACAGCTTAGCACTTGGGCGCTCGGTCTAGACCGACCTGTGTTGTGTTGTAGATTCTTGTCTTTGTATGTTATTTTTTTTTGATACAGTGTGCATTGTTTTGGCTTGTGGGCTCCTCTGTGGTAGTTGGTGTGAGTGTTGTCGATGCCCTGGTTCTTGTTCTCGGGTGCTTGAAGGTGAAAACAAGCAACGAGCCTGTGGGTTGTTTCCTTGTGCACTGTGCAAAGAGCATGGATGTGGGATTCCTCGTGGATTCTCCTTCACGTCTTTCCGCGTTATGATGCAGGAGCATCGTGCAAAGCTAAAAACACGCGACCAAGCCTAAGGAGCAGTTGGACGCATGGAGGAAGAAAAGAGCACATTTTCATAAAGACTCGTTTTGAATTTTGAAACAAAGGCATAAGTGTAATAATAAAGAGGAACGTACTCGCATTTATACTTTGGAAATTGTAAACGGACTTGGGGAAACTCTCCCATCTGTCTTTTGTATTAAGGCATTTATGCATAGTTAATGAAAGTAGGTAGGTTTGAATGATAGATTAGACAGCTTAGAAGAGCAGGAGGGAAAACGGATATAGACACCCTCATTCTTGTATCACAAAAAAGAAAAAAAAAAGAGAGCATTGTATCGTTAGAACATAAGTAGAGAGTTGTAGCAGGGAGTTGAGAGAAGAACCCATGTACGTGAGTTTTGAATTAATATATGAAGCTTTGAATCAGATTTCATGGTGTTATAATGTTTTTTGTTTATACATGGTGAATGGTATGCTTACAGTGGTTTATTCTCTCTGTTATGCATTTGTTCTAATACTGTGTGTGTATGTATGATTTCATGTTGAATGTTTGAAGTTTGAGAGAGAAAGAGAATGAGTTTCAATTGTTTCTCATCTTGAGGGAGAGTTCTTGCAAGGAGTGCAGTGAAACGTCTGCAAGGAGTGAGTTTACAAAGGTTCAGAGTTCATCTCTGGAAGCTCAGGAGGGATACCATTGTTCTCATTTCAATAGAAGTGCAAGTGAAGCACAAAATCCGTGCAAGGTGTGCACAGACTGGTTGAAAATTAAAACTTATCAACTAAGGGAATGATTTGAGGACTGTTGTTGCAGGAGGTGCATAGAGTCTAGAAATCAAATACTTAGAGGTATTTGAAGAAGTGTCACAAGGAGTGCGTGCATGAACCTTTTGGAGGTTGAGTTTGTAAGTGGAAGCTTAGGAGGGATAACACCTTTGAACACTTCAAAGGAAGATGGAGACCAACTAATTCAGAAGTAAAGTTCAGAAGCAAAGGAACATTTGTTCATTTCGTGGAAGCTGTCAAGGAGAAATGAGCGGTCGAATTTCTCTATGGAGGATTCACGAAGTAGCGAGGACCATATGATTTGGTGAATCTATGAAAAGATTAAGTGCTAGATGAATCCACCCTTCAGGAGGTAGGAATTTGCATGGATCGTAGATCGTGAATAGTCTGAGCCGTCAGATCATTTCGGTATTTTTGGGTTCTGGAGGAAAAGAAGTTGAGTACAGAGGAACTAAAGTCCCAAAATCACGAGTTGCGATAAGAATTGGTGTGAAGTTTCAGGATTTCGACACTTCGGGAGATCGGGGTTTGAGAGGAGTCAGTTTCAACTACCGGAGTTTCGAAGTAGAAAGAGCCAAGAGCTCGTGTGGATGCATGGTATATCCATCAGGTGGGGACCACAAGGGTGATAGGTGGCATGTACTCATGCATCGAGGGGTCAACCCATAGTTTCCCTATCGCATCTCGAGATTTCACAAAGGAGGAGCACAAAGACTCTACACTCCAACTCGCAAGATTGTGAGTTGCGAGAGGTATTCAAAGAGAAGTCAACTATCGTGTCTCAAGGTTTTGCAAAGGGAGAGTGCCAAGGTTCAATACTCCAACTCACGAGGTCGCAAAGTTGTGATAAGTGCTAGTGTTTATCCCTAGCCGACGGTCACGCGTGGTAGGCGCTGACAAAGAGGGAGCTACAACCATATCATGATCTCGGGCATCGGAGATTGGAAAAAGAGAAGTTGAGAGGTTTTGCCTCGCAAACTTCCGAATCAAGAGAGATGTCTATGTAAGGACCAGACCGTAGTCTTATAGAAGCATAAGGCTCAACCTAGAGTAAATCTACATAGGCAAGTTTTACAAAGGACCTGTGGATTCGTTGTACATTCTAGCGAGAAACAAAGGAGCCGCTTCGGCTCAAAGGAGAATTTGGAATGATCATGTGAGCGGATTTCGGTCTGCAGGTTGAGGTCTGCGTCAAAAGTGGCATCAGAGATTGATTCTATTTGTATATTGCAAACAAAGGAAGTGAGAGGAGAAAAGAGGAATATTTCTCAGCCATGCCGTCGAGAAGAAGAGACAGACCAGTGCCTGATCCAGCAGTGGAAAGAGAAATGCACGAACTACGTGCTAGGCTTGATGCCATGGAGACAGCACAAAGGTGCACAGTCGACACTGGGGATATCAGTGAGGCTGACAGTGAAAATGAAGCTGAACACGAAGGAGAAGAAGTCATAGTTAAAGATACTGTAGATGAGTGCCTATTCAGGGCTGTTGCAAGGACAGGTGCTAGGGAAAAAATAGACATTCCCATGTATGAGGGGAACCTGGATGTTGAAGAACTTCTAGACTAGATTAGAGCTCTGGATAAATATTTTGACTATGAGGATGTCGAGGAAGACAAGGAGGTCAAACATGTTGTTACTAGACTTAAAGGGCATGCAAAATTATGGTGGGATGAACTGCAGGCTGACAGACGCTGCAAAGGAAAGCAAAAAATCAAAAGTTGGGATAGAATGGTTGCAAAGTTGAAAGCCAAATTCATACCCAAGGATTATCAAATCACTCTATTTCGTAGGATGTATAACTGGAGACAGAAGTTGATGACAGTGAAAGAGTACACNCAAACATGTTGTTACTAGACTTAAAGGGCATGCAAAATTATGGTGGGATGAACTGCAGGCTGACAGACGCTGCAAAGGAAAGCAAAAAATCAAAAGTTGGGATAGAATGGTTGCAAAGTTGAAAGCCAAATTCATACCCAAGGATTATCAAATCACTCTATTTCGGAGGATGTATAACTGGAGACAGAAGTTGATGACAGTGAAAGAGTACACTGAAGAATTCTACAAGATCAACATCATGGCAGGTCATCAGGAAAGTGATGATGAAAAGGTTTCCAAATACATGAATGGTCTGAGATATGAAATTCAAGACGAGATGAGCATGATAACCCTTCAAACTGTAGAAGATGCTTATCAGATGGCTCTGAAAGATGAAGAGAATCTAAGCCGAAAGCAAGGTCAAAGAGGCCAAGGCAGAAATCAAGCTAGAGGCAAAACAATTTCCCAAGATAGAACTCAGAGACCTCAAGAAGAGGGGAAGAAACCTTAAACTCAGCATGAAAGAGGAGGAAGCTCACAGAGAGGGCAGTATGCTGATAAGAATTCTTTTCCTCGAGTTAGAGGAAGAGGAAGAGGTCGAGGAGGCGAAGTGAAATGTTTTGTCTGTGGGAAAAAAGGACATAAATATTATAAGTGTCCAGACAGAAAGAAAGAAGGTGGTGAGACTCACATTGTTGAAGCTCAAGGACAGAATGTTGAGGTAGAAGATGCTAAGGGCGGAAGATCCTTGATGAGGAGGAAAGTTCTCTTGAAGCCAGAGAAAGAGGCAGAGAAACCAGTCCAAAGGAACAATCATTTCAGACTGCTTGCAAAAAAAAAGACAGGGTATGTAA
This sequence comes from Picea mariana, assembly GCA_032191745.1. Lineage (NCBI taxonomy): Eukaryota > Viridiplantae > Streptophyta > Pinopsida > Pinales > Pinaceae > Picea > Picea mariana. Next base: position 69,234 of record JASDQU010946006.1, read on the forward strand.
GGTCATCATGGATAGTGTTAGCACAAATAATCTCGTTTCTATAGAGATGGTAGAAAATATGGATCTGGAGACTGTCGTACATCCGAGCCCATATAGAGTTTCGTGGCTACAAAAAGGACATTAGGTAAATGTCACTAAATAGTGTTTAGTTGAATTTAAAATAGGAGGATATAAGGATGAAATATTCTATGATGTCATTCCCATGGATGTTTGTCATCTATTGCTGGGTAGACCATGGAAATATGAAAGAAATGTGATTCATGATGGGAGATAGAACACATACACCCTGGAGAAGAATGGGAGAACTCACATGTTGTTGCCAATTAAGGATAAAGAAGTGAAACTAGAGGTGAGCAACATTGTACTTCTCATGAGTGGGAAGGAGCTTCTTAATGAGGTTAAGAAGAAGGAAGACACACAATTTATTGTGGTCAGGAATCCTAGAATTGTTTTAACCAGTACAAGAGTGGATAATTTACCAGAGGAAATCCAAAAGTTGCTAGAAGAGTTCACTGATATAGTAGTGGACGGACTACCTCATTTTTTTCCACCTATCAAAAGTATAAGTCATCACATTGATCTTATACCTAGAGCCAGTTTACCAAACAAAGCAGCATACAGGTTAATACCGCAGGAAAATTAAAAAGTCAAAAGACAAGTCCAGGATTTAATGGACAAAGGATTGATTAGAGAGAGCTTGAGTCCATACGCTGTTCCAAGAGTGCTTAGCCCAAAGAAGGATGGAGGCTGGAGAATGTGGACAGACTTGAGGGCAATCAATAATATTACCATCAGATATAGATTTCCATTCCCAAGGATGGATGATTTGATGGACTGCTTGAGTGGAGCAAAGTTTTTTTCAAAGATTGATTTAAAAAGTGGATATCATCAAATCTGAATGAGAGAAGGTGATGAATGGAAGAAAACATTCAAGATGAATGAGGGGCTATATGAATGGCTTGTTATGCCATTTGTCTTAACAAATGCACCCAGTACTTTCATGAGATTGATGAATGAAGTCCTGAAGGATTTCATAGGAAAAATCGTCATTGTATATCTTGATGATATATTGATTTTCAGAAAAACATAAGCAAAACACTTGAAGCATTTAGCTACAGTGATGAGGAGATTGCAGTAAGAGAAATTGCTGATAAATATGAAGAAATTGATATTTATGAGGACATAACTCATTTATTTGGGTTTTGTTATCTCTGCAAATGAGTTGAAGATGGATCCAGAAAAGGTAGAAGCAATTAAGAATTGGCCATCATCGGAAAGTGTGTTTGAAGTTCTAAGCTTCCATGGTTTAGCTAGTTTTTACAAGAAATTCATCTAAAAATTGGAATTAGCGCACCGATGATGGATACAGTGAAGAAAAGACATAAATATTTTCACTGGACAGAGGAAGCAGAGAAGATTTTCAACTTACTAAAGAAGAAGATCATTGAGAAGCCAATTTTGGTTTTGCCGGATTTTAGAAAGACATTCCAAGTCAAGTGTGACGCTAGTGGGTTTGCAATAGGAGTGCTCTTGAGCCAAAACAACAGACCGATTACATACTTCAGTGAGAAACTGAATGAATCAAAGGTCAAATACTCAACATATGACAAGGAATTTTATGTAGTCATACAAGCGCTGAAGAAATGGAGGCATTATTTGGTTGGTTCCTAAAGAGTTTGTTTTGTACAACGATAATCATGCTTTGCAATTCATGACTCAACAGGACAAGTTGAACTAAAAGCATGCTAAATGGGTTGAATACATGAAAATTTTTACTTTTGTAAGTAAGCATATTTCTGGAACTGCTAACAAAGTTGTTGATGCTTTGAGCAGAAAATGTTTACTGATGCAGGAATTCCGAGTCAAAACTTTGGGTTTTGATAACCTCAAAGAAATGTACAGAGATGATCCAGACTTTAAAGAGGTATATGAGGCATCCGAGAATCCAATTCTTAGGGACAAAAACCAGTGGACCAAATATATGATCCAGGATGGATTATTATTCAGGGGAAATCAGTTATGTATTCCAAAATTCTCCACGAGGGAGAATCTGCTAAAAGAAAAACACAGTGGAGGATTGGTCGACCACTTCAGTCATGATAAGACGTTCTCAAAACTGAATGGCTCATATTTTTGGCCAGGAATGAATACATATGTTAAGAAATTTGTGGACAGATGTAGGATTTGTCAGCACACAAAAGGAAAAAGGAAGAACACAAGGTTATACCATCCATTACCCATACCAGAAAGGTCGTGGGATGTAGTAAGCATGGATTTCATATTGGGACTGCCAAGGAAACAAAGAGGGTGTGATTCAATCTTTTTGGTAGCCAACAAATTTTCAAAGATGGCACATTTTATACCATGYCAGAAAACCAACGATGCAACACATATTGCGAACCTGTTTTTCAAAGAAGTCGTCAGACTTCACGGCTTGCCAAGAAGTATAGTTTTAGATCGGGATACCAAATTCGTGGGACATTTMTGGAGGACTTTATGGAAGAAGCTGAGGACAAGTTTTTCATTTAGCTCAGCATATCATCCTCAAATGGATGGACAGATAGAAGTTGTCAACCAGATCTTGGGAGATTTGCTGAGGAGCCTAGTGAATGAACACCACAGTCRGTGGGACCACATTATGCCACARGCGTAATTTGCTTATAATGACTCGCTCAACATAAGCACAAGATAGATCCCATTCCAAATTGTATATGGAATGCAGCCAAGGGGAGTTTCTGAATTGAAGGATGTGGAACAAGTTGAATTCAGAAGTAGTGCAGAAGACTTTGTAGAAGCAATGAAGGAGCTTCACAAAATTCAAACCAGGAATACAAGCGTAGAGCAGATCAACACAGGGGAGAACTTCAATTTGAATTTGGTGATCTAGTTCTTGCACACCTGAGGAAGGAAAGGTTCCCAAGGGGAACATATAACAAACTAAAGATGAAAAAGATTGGACCATGCAGGGTCATGAATAAATTTGGGGCAAACGCATATGAGATTGAACTACCCGATGGGAACGGAATTTCACCAATGTTCAATATTGAAGATTTGTATCCTTACAAAGCCGAAGAAGCAGGAGTAGAAGGTGAACAGAAAGAGGTCCAATGGACAAAACAAATTCCTATAGCTGAAAAGCCACAGATGGAGAGCATAGTTAACAAGAGAGTTAGCAAGAAGACTAGGAAGAAAGAGTATTTTGAATAATTGATCAAATGGAAGGGACATCCAGTTGAAGATCCTAGCTGGGAATATGAAGCAAAAATTCAGAAGCATGGATAGACCGTGCAAGAACTCATGAACAGGAGTTCATGAAAATTTTCAAGCGAGGGAGTATGATGCAGGAGCATCGTGCAAATCCAAAAACATGTGACCAAGCCCAAGGAGCAGTTGGACGTATGGAGGAAGAAAAGAGCACATTTTCATAAAGACCCATTTTGAATTTTGAAACAAAGGCATAGGTGTAATAATAAAGAGGAAAGTACTCGCATTTATACTTTGGAGATTGTAAATGGACTTGGGAAAATTCTCCCATCCATCTTTTGTATTAAGGCATTTATGCATATTTAATGAAAGTAGGTAGGTTTGAATGATAGATTAGACAGCTTAGAAGAGCAAGAGGGAAAACGGATATAGACACCCTCATTCTTGTATCACAAAAAAGAAAAAAAAAAGAGAGCATTGTATCATTAGAACATGAGCAGAGAGTTGTAGTAGGGAGTTGAGAGAAGAACCCATGTACAGGAGTTTTGAATTAATATATGAAGCTTTGAATCAGATTTCATGGTGTTATAATGTTTTATGTTTATACATGGTGAATGGTATGCTTACAGTTGTTTATTCTCTCTATTATGCATTTGTTCTAATAATGTGTGTGTATGTATGATTTCATGTTGAATGTTTGAAGCCTGAGAGAGAAAGAGAATGAGTTTCAATTGTTTCTCATCCTGAGGGAGAGTTCCTACAAGGAGTGTAGTGAAACGTCTGTAAGGAGTGCATTGACGAAGGTTCAGAGTTCATCTCTGGAAGCTCAGGAGGGATACCGTTGTTCTCATTTCAACATAAGTGCAAGTGAAGCGCAGAAGCCATGCAAGGTGTGCACAGATTGGTTGAAAGTTAGAACTTATCAACTAAGGGAACGATTTGAGGACTGCTATTGCAGGAGGTGCACAGAGTTGAGAAATCAAATACTTAGAGGTATTTGAAGAAGTGCCGCAAGGAGTGTGTGCATGAACCTTTTGGAGGTTGAGTTTGTAAGTGGAAGCTCAAGAGGGATAATTTTGAACAACTGATTCACCCCCCCCCTCAGTTGTCCAAAATTATCCCTCTTGAGCTTCCACTTAC
>JASDQU010946006.1:89677-104191 GCA_032191745.1 Picea mariana
TCCAACCATTGGGTCCCATAGATGTTTCACTTCCCCTTGCGGTCACCTCGACCGACTCATCTCCTGCTCCAACTGAAGTTAACAAAGCCAACCGATTCATTTTACAGATCCAACACATCCACCAAAAGGTTCAATATATCCTAAAGAAGTCTAATGACAAGTACAAACAGTGCCATGATCAACATCAGGTGCCACATAAGTTTTAGGTGGGAGACAAAGTTTGGTTGCACTTGCAGAAAGAACACCTTATAGGACCCCATCAAAAGATTCCCCCAATCCATTATGGGTTGTACGCTATCACCAAGGCCATGGGGGAAAATGCTTTTGAGCTCAACATTCCTCCCTTCCTTGGCCTGCACCCAGTGTTCAATGTGGATCTCCTTCGCCCTTATTTCCCACCATTATTGGACACCTTAGAAGTAGTAGAACAACTGACACCAACAAAGCTCAACCCTGACTGCATACAACAGGCATCCAATGATCATATTGTGGACAAACATATCAAGGGCACTCGACAACAAAAGATCCATCTTTATCAAGTCATCAAAGCAGGGCAGCTCTTGCACCAAGGCAAGTGGCTCACTCGGTGCCAAATTCAGCAGAAATTTCCTCATATGATGGGGGACCTCAATGCAATGTAGACCATTTCTTCCTAATTAGGGAGGATTGATCCATATGGATATCGGTGGCTACCCTCCTTTTCCAACTGGCTCAAAACAGTTTTCTGACAATTTTGACAATTTTGACAATTTACTATTTTTAGCAGTTTTAACTTCCGGAGCCATTTTAAGGGCCTAAATGAATTTTTTTTTGGATCGAGCTCCTCAATGATAGTCAAAGGCATGATTGAGCCCCCAAAATGAATCTCCTCAATGATACCTTTCCAACAGGCTATCACACGCCTAAACCGAAGATCGTATGCAAATGTTACGACCCTGGGAAGTTGATGTACTAACTTACCCAAACGAGGCCCACATGACTTTTGGCGCTTCATCTCCTAGGGTTAGGTTTTTGGATGTCTAGGGTTTTTGGTCATCTTGTTTATTGTAAAAAGGCCTTCAGAGCCTCATTGTAATTTTCTTCTTGCAAATGTGCACAACCTTCACATCTCTTCTCAGAGATAAGCCGCCACCATTCTAGCAATCTTGTTTCCGCTACATTTTACAGTTTCATCTTATTTCTTTATTGAATAGAAAACCAATTTTACTATATCTCTATTATTTTGTGTTAAGCACCTATTAATAATCTTTATTCATTTCATTCTTCTCATAAAATCTGGATAAGTGTGACCTAGTCAGCCTCCCAGAGGTTACTTACCCTCATTTTGATTGTAATCCTAAAGATGTAATGCACGTAATGTAGATTTTGCAGCAGAATGAATAAAAGAGCAGAAGAGCCAGAGATTTGTGGACGTAGCCCCATGAGGGGGTGAACCACAGTAAAAGACTATGTTCTATGTGTTTTTGATGAATACTTTCACTACTCTGTTAATCATTAGATAAATAATGAATGGTTAAAACTAGTTATAATAGTATGCATGCATAAGTTAATGATGAATAAATCATAGAAGTGGATGAATGATTAAATGATGATGCGCAAGGGAAAGAATCTAAACACCATCCCCACTCATTCCTAGACTGAAAACACCTGGGTATTGCAGTCCCCCACAAATCTATCTCATGCGAGACTGTGTTGTGCACTCTGTGTGCAACGTTTCCTTTTTCTTTACCATGAGGGCCGATAGTTTTGAGGGTTTTGTTGGAAACCTAGTTGATATCAAAACCTGGGTCAGTCGAAGTAACCAACAATGCAAAAAACACAAGCAACTATCTAGAAGTTGTACAAGGAAATGACATAGGTTTGGATAGTAGTAGAAGCTACTATGGAAGAGTAGGTATTGAAGATTGGCAAAGTCATCAAGGGATTCCGATCGAATATTGAGGACCTACAATTGCAAAGTACATGAGGCATGTCGCCAGAAGTAAGAGAAGACAGAGAAAAATGATGATGCCAATCATCTTGAACATCAAGAAAGTGGAATAAGAATGCACAAAACTGTGTGAGGAGAGCGTGCAAATTTGGAAAAACTTGGTGGAATATCCAGAGATGAATGTTGTGGAGGCCAAATTAAGATAAGCACAAGAAAATGCCCAACAAGATTCAGAGAGAATAACACACTTCCACGAGATGAACACATGACAAAAATTTTGGCACAGAGGCAGTCATATGTGGAAGTGTAACAGATGAGGGATCATCATAAGATCCTTCAACAACACTTAGTATCGTTGCAGGAAGAAACATTGAGGGTGATAGGAGAACTGGCCACTATAGAGGGAAAGGTGAAACAAGTAGGACATGAAGTAGAAGACAAACTTACAACCTTGATTTTTTAGGGGGTTGAAGAGATTGTGGAAACAAAGAAATAATTAATAAAGTAATTTTTGACAGTTAAGGAATCCTCCCAGAAATTCTTCCAAGGATGGAGGAGCACGCAACAGGCCTAAGTGGATCGAGATGAGCCACATGTGAGTGTTGGAGGTTTGTTGGACAGGAATTTTGGAAATAATATACATAAAAATACTAAGTATAGAAGAAGCGCATAGAAGAAGAAGGAAGAGTCAAGAGTGTGCAGTTGGGGCACAATCAGGAGTATAGTGCGTAGATAGAAGAATAAAACAAAGGGATAAAATAGAGGAATAAAGCAGATAATAAAGCATGAGAAGAAATGACGTGAAAAGGAGGGATGGAATTCTGATGTGCTAAAGATAGAAGGACACACAAAAGTAGGAAGAACAACAATCATAGTACAAAAGAAACATGCAGATGGAAAAGTAGGCGAAAGCAGCCCAAACAGTAAGTTAACTTGAGTTATCATGTATTGTAAAAGGGTTTTAGGATGAACAAAGTAATATTTTAATCCCTAGAATGTATTTATAAATATGTAATGGGTTGGGGGATTAGGGTTCTTGACTGTTATGTTCTGTTAAAGAAGAAGAATGATGGGATAGGATGAGAAGGAAAGAATCTATGTCTAAATGATAAGGAGAGAGAGAGAGAGAGAGAGAGAGAGAGAGAGAGAGAGAGAGAGAGACTTGCACTACAGAACGACTAGGCTAGGAGAAAGGAAATATAACTATGATATATTTTTGTAAGTGTAGTGCACAAGCTTGAAGAAATTACCAAACACATAATAAATAATCCAACCATTGTGGATGTAACCCATATTTGGGTGAACCAAGCTAACTCCTGTGTTGAATGTATTTTGTGCGATTGTTCATGGATTATGTCTGGATGCATACTATATTAGATTTTTCCTATGTATAATCATTGTGCAATTGTTATGACTATTACAGTAATGGGTTGATGTTTTAATCTGGAATATAATGGTAATATGAATATGAACTCACTAATTAGCCAATGAAGAACAAATACAGAACAACGTGTATAGAACCAATGAGTAAGAATTAATAGAATAATCACCTCCCATTCCCTCACTACTGCAGAAAATTGGTTCCTGCAGTCCCAATAGATACCTCAGGTGAGACTTCATCTGCATACAGGTGATGCCGAAAGGGCTGGTGTCTTAAGAGTTTTTTTGGTCAAAGATAACTTGAACCTAGGGTCTCACAACCACGATCAACACTAACATAATCCAATAGGTGATATAGAAAAAACACGTAGGATCATTTCCATATGCTCCATTTTTGAAAATTTGGAAGCCAGATCAACTAAGTTTTGTCCTAACTTGACCAATCGATCTCCTTCTATTCAGTCAATAGAGAGTTCTAGTGAGCCAACATATGATATCAATACTACACAAAACATATCTACTAGGAGATCCAAAACGTTGTATGATATGAGAGAAAAAATGTCCAAGTACACACCAAAGTCAGTTCAATTGTTAGAAGGTAGCGAAGAATTCCCTCTTCCTATCCATCTACAAAGTAAGTACCAAACATTTTATAACTGAGATTTGTATGGAACTTGGTCATCTTCCATGCATGTGCCCGATGTTGGAACCAAATTCTCTTTTGTGATAATAGTTATATGATTTCCATGTCTGAAATAGATGTTGCAAATATTGGGTTGTTCAACCTTTCACATGTATCCTTTCCTCCCAAAAATCAATAACACTTATGCCATTTTGTGGTCCTTTTTATAGTCGTTCTGATTACTTGAATATTGTTAAATACAAACATAACATTTCCATGTATAGTATGTGCTTGAACGATTATGCTTCTGAAAAATTTAACATGAAAAGATTCTTATATGTTGATGGTAGTCCATGAAGTCATGATGGGAACATTACAGGGTTCATAAATAGTTGTAGGTCCTCATTATTTAGTACAAATTGTTTATTTGAGGAACACTCCAATGACAAGGAGTTCTTTATGAAAAAGAAGGCATCCAAATTTGTTGGTGTGCATGCAATATGTAGTTTTTCTCTTCGTGATGAGTTGTTAATAAACTGTAACTTTCGTAGACCACCAACTATTCGTCAAAATCATGTTGCATTGGGTCTACCTTTAGACATCCCCTTGGGGTGTAAGAAAAAAATGATTGAGTAATTGTATTTTTGAATTTTCAATGGAATTGATGTAAATGTATTGCTTAATTTGACATTTGTTTTATAAAGTGGTTGGTTGGATGTTTATTATCGGATTTTTTTTCCATGCTTCTAATAAATGTTTAGTATAATATTTGAACATACTAAATGCATTATGTTACTAATATTATTGATGTAATGTTCAATATTTTCATAATCAAGATTCTAACGATGAGTGATCTGAAAATTTGGTGAGAAATCTTCTTACATCCAAATTTTCAAAATAAGATCTTTCACTGAAAAAATTGCATGTGAATAAGGGAAATTTGATTAATTAACCATGCTTCATTAAATAAATAATCACATAAAATTTTCAAATTGTTGTGTATGTTTATAAATAAAAACTCTACTTAACCAAGTGAGAATGCATCAAATTCGCACATACAACATTGACAACAATATGATAACGGAATTCACCAGACCCCCTGGCTACGCCTCTGGATTCATGAATCCCATGAGTCTTCTTTATTGATTCTGCTTCAAAAGGGATACATAAACAATCCTACAACCTATTTCTCCTTTACAAAGGCATCCTCTGAATAAATAAGCTCTCAATAAGCTTTCCTCAAGCTCTTTCAATTCTCCCCTTCTTGACCCCCAAGAAGGGTTTATATAACATCTTCATCTCAACCACATCAAGATTTTCATGGAGATAATATCTCTTAAGATCCCCTAAATTAGGATCTTGGCATATCTCAAGGGATTGGTTTGAGAATATCTCTCAACCATCCATGAATATCTGAACTCTCCTTGAGACTAGGGATTGAAATCCAACATGGATTTGCACCAAATAATCCCTTTTAAATAATGAAAAATACATAATTATGAGAAACCTATCTCATGTATTAAACATTTTACAAATGCCATTTTGCCCCTAAATATCAACAAGACATATCTCTAGCATGTGAAGTCCAATTGACTTCATTCAAAATGCATCAGAAAGCTCAGTGTGAGCTCTTTTTTGATTGGACAATGTTGGCAGTATTTGAAGCCGACTGAAAATGTGTCGACTGTGAAAATCCTCCTGGATCACACCTCCCCATGGAGAAAAAAATTTTGACCTCCAAAAGTATCAACTTTGACCTGAAATCTATCATTAACTGCATGCAAATGTCTTCATTCCTGTACTTCAGAATCAGAATGTAACTCAAACACTTGCAATTGTTGCCAAGATAATGTTCTGAAAGGAACATTCATTGTCTCCTTCACCTCTTGTTCTTCAGAGATGAAATGTCGAAGCCCACATCTGCATAAATTTGTAACCTGTAACTGATGATACCTGCATAAGTTTTTTTATTTTCCAAGAGTTTATAACTACACTCTTGGTCAAGTTTACAGTGAATCGCCAAATGGCGTAGGAAAATGCCTCAATCAACTATTTACAATGATGATTACAAAATGAATCCACTTAAGGATTAAGGCACAAATATAAACACCTCTCACTCTCATCCTCACTTTAGAGTGGCTAAAATCCCTTTACAATGCTTCATAATCAGCAAGTTCCAAAGCAATCCTTATGCCAAATAGGATGCCAGAATATACACAAGGGGGAAGCTTCTATGATCCCATTTAACCATTACAAAATGTGCAATAATATGTGCACTAAATATATATAAAAAATGGCTTAAACTTTCTCATTGCCACCTTACCAATTCTATGGCATCGAGCAAATCCTGAGAATATTCTCCCAACATCCAAACCAACGTAGATTTAGCCTTGGGTTCTAGAACATTTCTGCTGCTAACGTTCCCAACAACTGCAATACAATCATGACTCCACTCTGGATACTTCCTTATAAGGTATTTCATGAGAACTAGAGTTTCTGAAGTGATATAATCCAAGATCTAATCATATATGACCATAAGAAAAAGTAGAAATCTTCAATACTTCAACATACTAAGGATGGAGTGCAAATTGATCATTAGACGCCCCCATAGTATCTTGTGACTGCTATTCAAATTATTTATCATACTGAGAAAATATTTTGCGTAGAACAACATGTTGCAGAAGGGGCATTCCGCCATATTCACATTCTCCACATCCAAGGCTCCAACGTTTTCCTTGACTAGAAGTCCAGAGTATTCGGGAAAACATATAGTATACTTTCAAGGCTTCAGGTATTTCTGCCTCCACAGCGACAACCAACCACTGCTCAAATATATCTGCAGGCAGGAAATATATGCACTCATTCAACGTCAATGCCTCATCGTAGAACCATGACTGTGTGTCATCGTGACCAATATAATCACCATCATTAGCTAGCACACCCAACCCGTGATAACAAATTTTTTTCATAAATTGATTATCTTCCCTAACCGTCTTGATCTCCCATAAATCATATCAGTGACAACTATAGCTTCAACAAGTTTCCCAAACTCTGAAAATTTAGCTCTCAAACCTTCATCAATGTTTTTTCTAGAGAGTCCATTGATGAAGATCTTGGTAGTGAAATCTCTAACTACACCCAAGCCAATGGGTGAAGAAATCATGACACAGAACAGATCCTTTGCCAATAGAAGACAACTGATCGAAGTCCCTCCCAGCACACATCGAGATCCTGAAAGTAATGCTATTTCGGCTGTGGATTTCGGTTTGAATGGGATTTGAACCAGATGCCGACCATGGAAATGCTCGATGTGAATAAACTTTAGAGCTTAGTCATTCGAAAGACTGAGTGATGTGCTTATGGTTTAAGGTGGAGACATATATTTTTCAAAGGTAAAGTATCGACTCGTAGTCGATATTCATTCCCAGAATAATGTGGGAAATTATCTTCTTTCCAATGATCGCAATCAATCTCCAATTGATCCCATGCAACCTCACTTCGCTAATAGGCAGGATCAAAATCATGATATGTATTATTAGGTATCCCCATATCTCATACTACCCTCATGCCATGGAAGGGAAAATGGATATGCCCACATCATCGCTTTCCCAGTGGATTTCTCATTCTGTATCCCAAAAACTATCGAGATATTCCTCCACGTTGGACTGGGTTCGTCCTCTAGATCATTGATTAATTGAGATTTGCATGCAATTTGTGCACATCAAATTTTACTGAAATAAAGGCGGGCCTGATTGATCGTTGTGCATTGGGTCCATTGTTTGTGAGAAGATTAGATCACTAGTCCATATTAGTGCGCACATCAAGACAGAGAAATGCATGGTTATTTGTTTGTGCCAATTACTTTCAATCACATCCGTATACCATCCAATACCTTTGTTGTTCTTGAGTTTATACTTTAAGGCTCTAAAGTATACCGTCAAGGCATCCGAAAAAGGTAGATATAGTTAATGGGTAAAAAGATCAGTTTAATGAAAAGCGAGATCAAAGTTGGTTTCTTAACTGTCTCTATCTAGTTTCCCATTGTTCTTGGATGCTAATATCCCTTTCAATCATGGCCCATGAACGTTCAAGTTCTACCCATGTACTTGTTGTTTGTAAGATGGTATTGAATAGGTTTAATGCAATGCTTGTCTGATCTAATAGATCGAGTTCTATATTAGGCTGTCTGGTAACTGGAATAGTCATGAAAGCTAAGGGTTTCCTTTTTTCTAAGTAAAAATTATTTTTAAGGGTTGCAAATTTATGATTTGAATTAATAAAAATAAAACTTCCAAACTATGAATCAATAGTATAACAGAAATAAAGACCGTTTCTAGTATCTGAGTCAAATTTAAAGGAAATGGTGCATGGAATGAAGAAAGAAAAAGAAACATATAGTTGTATAACAAATGTGAGGCATCAATTGAAGAGGAATCTCACTTTATGCTAATAGAAGAAAGAGAGATGATAACTTTGATGAAGTATACAATTTCAGAATTCTAAAACATTCATAGGTCTTATATCCACTGATAGCTGATACAGAGGAAAAAATGCAAACGGTTAGATAATCTGACTGTTCAATCACCACAATAGAGGTTGCATCATGAAAGAATTCATTGAAGGTATGAAATAAAAGATGGAATGACAAAGAAACACATAACTCAGGCTTGAAAAGATCTGGAATCTTCAATCTGTATTGTATTAATTCTGGAAAAATTAAATTTTCTCTTTACAATCCCATCCAGAAAAAGCCATGTCTTAGTCTTGAAAAGTTATATTTATACAAAACTACCAATCCTAATACGGTTGGTGATTTCCTAATTCCTAGTGACTAACTATTTGTTAAAAATAGATCATAAACCGTTTGCATGATCTTCTCCATTTTTTTGCTTTCTTGGAAGTAAAGATCCTCCAAATGATACTTTTACTTTGTTGATGACTCTCCTTCTTTTGATCCAATATATTCAATGCATCTCTCCAGGAACTGTGTAAAATTTYTRGGGKGTTCTGGAAGGTCCYTTTGCTTCGAACAGATAAAYCTTTCTMYRTATCTTGGARAGACRGTCTTCAACTCCTTTATCTGCAAACTTTATCGACTGCAGTTTTAAGTTGGGCTCAACTAACAACCTGTCTATTAGGGTGACATCCATTTCTCTTAGCTGTGAAATTTCTATTTGAATTTCACTCAAATTTTCTCTAAAATTTAATTGATGTCTTACAATATTAATCTGTCCCAGAAGTCCTGTACAATTGAGTTTTCCAATGTTTAATGACCTTTTGTCTAAGAGATCAAAAACTTCTTCACAATCATCTCTGATTTCTTTGACTATTCTTTTGTTTTCAGTTATGTTGGTTTCCCATAGCTTGAGCATGATGTCGCCTCTGATTTGCTCTGTGGCTGATATTTTTGTAGTTTTGGATGTCTCTTCACTTGCCGAATATATGATTTCCTTTTGGAGAGCAACCCTTGCTTCTTTGGCTTCTTTTTCCTTCAGGATAATATTATCAAAGGCATTATTTGCTTCTTGAAAGTAACTCTGAATAATCTCTATCTTGGAAATCAATTTCTGTTGTTCAACTTCTATTTTTGAATGCACTTCCAATGACTGGGCTTGGAAAGCTTTCAGATCTATGACCTGACCTTCAATTGCCTTTAATTTCGTTTGTAATTGATTTATGATTTCTTCTTGCATTTGACTTGTTTGCACTCTCTCTTCCATCTCGCTGAGGCTTGTTTTCAGGGATTGAATTTCTTTCTTATTCCCAACTCTAGCCTGGTCCAGACCTTTATTTATACCTTCTTCAATATTTTCTTCATTCTCCTTTAATTGGCCTTGTATTTTAGCGATCATGAGGTTTCTCTGTCTCACACGTGCTTTCATATTTTCAACGGTGAACTAGTTAGCTGTGGCTAACGCTCCCATAGAACCAGCTAGTTCGGTAGTGAAATATTCTTCCTCTAAAGTATGCCCATATATTATGATTTTGTGCCTCTTTACCATTGCATTTTCCCTTTGATGCATTTCCTGCTTCAACACTGCCTTTCTCTTCTTACTGAAAAAATAATCAGACGTAGGAATCTCTTCTCTGGAGATGGGCTCAATGTCACTAACGTATAGGGTTCCTAGCTGGGGGAAACCGAAAGTGGATTGTAATGGAGTCAAAGAGGCGATGGGAGAACCTAGTTCTGTAGATCTTACCTCCTCTATTGCTTTGGGGGTATTTCCATGAATTGCAGATGACGAAGGGAAATCTGGTTTATCAGACACTGGGGGTGTCTGAGACCCTTTTTCCATTCCTGAGTTCTTTGCCTTTTTTCCTTCTATTTTCCGTGGAGACTCTTCGGTCTCTTCTAGAATTCTCTTTGTACTTTCATTATCTTTCCCTCCTGATCCAAAACCTAGGGGTACATTTCCTTGTTCTGGAGGTTGAGTTGATACTTCTCCTAGTAATACCCTGGGTAAACCACTTCTATGATGTTTCTGGAAGTTCAGGAAATTGTCTTGCAAGTCAGGTGAGAAAGTTTGAAACCTGGCCAACACTTCATCATAACTTATAACTCCTCTGAACATGTCATCAAAAGGGGACTGTTCATGTTTGTATTCTTTCAGATTGTAGTTGATTTGGTGATTACCCAAAATTTTATAGGGATCATATTTACTGTGATCAAGATTTAACAACTTTATCTCTCCTAATGCGGTCGCCTCAACCTTGGAATGTCCTAGATTGAGTAGTGGATATTTCCCAATCTACACAGGGAAAATAGGCCAGAATCTCTTTTGGGGCATTTTTAGTTCATTCCCGATGCCACCTATTACTATTTGATGATCCACCTCCCTGCATACTAGTCTATCAAGGAGGGATTTTGGTAGTGCATGGGGAGGGATTGAACATCTGAAAACCCTAATGTAGGAAAAAGTTTCTTCTACAAACCAATCAGTGACGGCCTTGAGACTTTCCATGACTGACTCAGAAATACGGGGAGGCTCACAACCATACAGCATCTGGTGCACCAGAATCACCACGAAGTGGAAGATTTTGTAGAAGGAATCCTTAGCATTTTCTTCCCACAACTTAGAATAATATTCATGAATGGGTTTATTGGAGGTTGGATTCCAACTCCAATTCATCAAAGGGAAAGGGGCATGAAGCATATGGAATCCATGATGTAGGCAAAAATATAGAAGGCCACTGGTTGGTCCTTGTATTTTGCGTTTTGGTACTCTGTTACCTCATTAGATAAATTATCTGATAGGATTTTGTCCCAGTTGAAACTAAAACCTTCAGTTGCTTCATGAAGAAGAGGCATCCATGCCGCAGGGAAATGAGTGGGGATTTTCTTTCCAAAGAGTCTGCAAAGCATCATGGCTACATAGACCATGTATTCATTTAGTGAGGCCGTGGCATATTTCTTGTGAGTATTGGCCGTGAACTTCACTGGTACTCCCCACCAGTCTCTAATTATATCAGGGTATGTCTGATCTGCCTCTGCGCATTCCTTTCTTTAGAATTCGGCTATGAATTCATCATTATAAATATACTTAGGATTAGGGGATAACATGTACATTACTTGTATGTGTTCTAGCCTGAAGGAACTGATGACGAACCCACGACTGTCTAGAATGATCCTTTTCTTTGTGTCTTCTCTCTCCAAGGCCCAATATATCATGTCATTATATGGCATGAGCCATGGGCGTGCTGCAATTTTGTGAAGTTCATACTCCGCTATGTCCTGGAGTTTATTCTCAGAATCATGCGGGAAGTTCTTAATTTCGTAATCTAGATTCTCTAAGATTTGCCTCCAAGATTTGATATAATCAATAGTGTGGGGTGTGGTATCAGCTACGACATCTCCTTGTATACCTGTGTTTTCAACAGTTCCCTCAAATTTCTTAAGTACCCTCTTAGGTTCCATAGAATTCGCACTAGATTGAAAACATGTTTGCAGACGAGAAAATCTATAAGCCTGGATGAACACAACTTGCTCACGATTGTAAAAATGAGAATAAAATTCGAAATACAGAGCCTTTATTTCCTTTATTTTCCTTTAAACAAACATACTGAGACAAGGGGTAAGACTTTAATGTCTTAATGAAAAAATATATGTTTATTGATACACAATTAAGTTCAAAATATCTTTATTCGTCCATTACAGATATTCTCATATATCGACGATTTCAAAATGGAGTTTCGAAACAATTGTTTTATGAAACACCGAAATGTGAAATGCGAAAATGAGTTTAATGATTGTTAATCATGTTTTAGAATGACTTAATTAAAGTTTTAGACTTTGTTTTAGAGTTTATTATTTCACATTTCGGAGTTTCGGGGATCACGCACCCAAGAGATATGTCATATGCAACCCCTGAATTGAGAAATCGCGAAAAGGAGTTTAATGATTGTGTTATCACCCTATAAAATAGGGAATCATCTTATGACTGATATTTATCTTTTCAGGCATACGTTTTCGCTCACGTCGCTGGGCGAAGGCAGCGAAAACACCCGACATTCACCAAGCCTAAAACGAATATCTACGCGCAAGCTTTAAAGTGAGTTTTGGTGTATTGTCTTGCAAAAAGAATGGTGGATTGGTTTGAAAGGGTAAAAGTCTTGATCTGGTGGGCAAAGACAAAATTGTTTTATTCGCAAAAACTTGGTGAATGTGGCAAAAATTCAAAGTGGCCCCTCGGCCTTGGCATTTATGCAGAGTTTATTGAAAAATTAACATAATGTTTAGCAAAATATACATTGGCCTCGGGCTAACCTCCTATGCTCGACACCAAGGAATAAGCACCGTTCAACACAAAGTAGCGCAAATGCCTAAACCCAAAGCCCGAGCATTGGGCTCACTACATCGAACAACCCTTCTACCATCTGCATATAACAATACTCATTTGTATTTTCCTCTTGTGAATGTGGGATATTGCCCACAGGAAACCAAGAAATATAAAGCGCAGCTTCTAAAACCCTCTGCCAGGTGTTTGAAGCCGGATTCAAGGTGTCCAACACGGAAGAGTCACAGTTGCAAAGAAGGGTTGCGTGTTCCTCGAGTTTCCCCTGCTATCGGTACTCACCAGTAATGATATTCCATCTTTTATGAACAGAGGATGCTTTTGCCAGAGGAATGGGATAGTTCTACAAAATATACAGCATTGTCTTCTGCAAATAACGAGGGTCTAGGACCACCATCCGGAAGAGGAGTTGCTAAAGATTGTTCAGAGGCTCATCGCAAGGACAAAATAAGCGGTTTGCATTTACAGAAAGCGAAAGCCCACAAGAAAAAGGTGACCACCTCCAGCTCTGCAGGGATCAGGCCAGAAGTCCGGGTTTGAAATATAGCGAAATGAGAATTTTCGACCCATGCCAGTGCCTAAATATTTATTGGAAAGTCTCGGAGTGGTGATTCCTGTATTACTCTGAAGACAACGGATTTAAAAAGTAGAGTTTTTTCGTTATGATATCCATTATTGGCTTGGCAATAATACAAGTCAGGGCGAAGCTGGTGTAGCAGCCATCAAGACTATTGAATTGAATACAGCTCTTGAAGGACGCGCAGTGCAGCATAGAGAGAGTCAAGGACATGAAACGGATAAGTTTCTATCATATTTTAAGCCTTGCATCATACAAGAAGAAGGTGGTGTCTCGTCAGGATTCAAACATGTCGAGGATAAAGTGTATTCAATTCGCTTGTTTGCATGCAAAGGAAAGCTTGTTGTGCAGGTTACAGAGGTTCCTTATTCTCAGTCACCTCTAAACCACGACGACATTTTTATTATTGATACGAAGTCAAAAATCTTTCAGTTTAACGGCTCCAACTCATCCCTTCAAGAGAGGGCTAAAGCTTTAGAGGTCGTCCAATATATCCAAGATGATTACCATGATGGAAAGTGTGAAGTGGCCGCAATTGAGGATGGAAAATTCGTAACTGATCCTGAAACTGGAGAGTTTTAAAGCCTTTTTGGCTGTTTTGCCCCTTTGCCAAGAAACCCAGTAGTGATGAGAAATCACAACCTGAAGCTCTTCCAGCAAAGCCGTTTCTACATATAACAGGGCCGTGCAAAACTCACTGAAAGCAATTCATTGACAAGAGAAAGGCTGGACATAAACAAGTGTTTTTCTGTTTTTAAATCAGTTCCTCATGATTTTGGTAAATTGCCCAGATGGACAGACTGCATTTTATCGTGTGCAATATGATGATGAGTTTGAAAAATACTAAGGCCTGCAATAGAAGCAGGATTTTTGGATGCCACCAATAGGTTTGGTGTTTTAGCTGATACGACTTGTACAGTGTTTTGAAAAAGAGAATGCCAAAATAAGTTAAGAATTGCAGAGTTGAATAGTTGATCAGGGTCTTGGGACGATTTCGAGATTCAATCTGGACTTCATGGCAGCGCATGTCACCAAAATCTTTTTGACTGTAGGAGAATGTCAAGGTCATAAGCCAGTACCAAGGAATGCCAATGATGTCGATAAACATGGCTTGTGTTTTGAAGCAAAAGGAGTAAATTAAACCTCCCCAGGGCAGACTGAGGACATCAGTGCTTTTAAGGATGAAATTCTAAGGCTTGTTTCTATGAACGGA
>JASDQU010946006.1:117633-132329 GCA_032191745.1 Picea mariana
ACTGAAAGAATATTCTAATCGGACACTCTAACGGACAATGAATAATAAGTCACAGCCAACGAATATACTCAGTACTTCAGAAAAAAACTAACGAATATACTCAGTACTTCAAAAAAAAAATATACTGCACACAGTATTTAAAAAATTTACTGTAATAACTAGCCAGACCTGCAAACGACGCAGGACCCGATATTTTCCAAAAACTTTCGAATTCGGGAACGAGAAGATGATGAAGAGCCGGAGGGGGGTGTTTCGCAAGGAACCTTAACAATCGTTTCAGGATCTTCACCGTTTTTAATGGCGGTCTCACACGCATCAACGAAGCGTTTTACCGCACGCTCAGCATATGCGGACGCTTCTGCCACGTTCATCTTCTTCGGGAGTTCATCTGGATAGCTATCCAGAGTGTAATCTCCGTTCAATTGAGCTGCCAGCTGCACCAATTCGATCTGAAAATCGTGTAAAGCCACATCTTCCTTTGCTTCTGTATGTCTCAGCTGAGGCGGTATGGGCAGCTCCTCTGATCAAAACATCAGAAAAAACAAAATGCAACAATTCAATTTGAAATCAAAGTGTAACAGTTCGATTTGAAAATCAAATTGTAATCTACCAGGCCATAGGGCTTAATCTAGATAGCTAGATAAATACGTGGGCAGTCTGTTCGTGGGCTGTCCCGAAATTGTACAACTTCTTCGAAAGTGCCAGCCCAGGCGTCTCTCTTCGTCAGAAAATCTGATTTCAGATTGAAGATCTTCTTCACAGTTGCAGGGATGGACGAATGCTCGAACTCGGATGAAGGATATGGCCCATTTGGCCTATGCACCACTGCAAAATTAATTAATGTAATTCAAATGGTTTAGTAAATGAAATATTCAATTGAACAGGTGTCCTACAAAAAATAAAGAGATAAAGGTTTTTGTTATCTAATTAAGAATTCTCATCAACTCCTTTATGAAACCGTGTTGGAAAAGATTAAAGGAAGTTTGGGAAGAAAGGGTGTGTATGTTTTGCAACTCCAGAAAAGTAGAAACAGAAAAACATTTAGAGTGTGAAGCTTTCAAAGACAGCAGAGACAGTTATGTGAGTATTTTAACAACTAACTTTTGGAATAATTTATTCAGCAAAAAGCTAACTCTTATACTGTGGAGAAAGTAGGAGAGATCATTATCACGCTGAACAGGAAAAGGACTGAAATAGAAAAATCAGTATATGAGGCGCGGTCTGTCCCATAGACTATTGTTATTAAAAAAAAATTCTTCTTCAATTATTCTCATTATTATACCAGAAAATACCAGGAAAAGGAAAAAGGAAAGCTTTCTTCATTTGATATAAGCGATGGTCTTTCTCCTGTAAATATTCTTCAATTATTGTCAAGCTGTGCCCCAAGAAAGAATGTAAAAATAACAGAAAATGAGCGTACCTGTCCCTTTGTTAATCCAGGGAGAAACCATGATAGTCGGCACACGGACGCCCAATCTGTCGAATTTGAAGTAATAGGGCTTCGGGCCAACGATATCATCTGGAGAGGGGACATTCCTCACAGGCGTAGGAACATGATCGTAAAAACCCCCRTGCTCATCATATGTAATAATGAACAACATMTCGTTCCACTGGGGACTCGATCTCAGAACCTCGTACACTTCTTTCACAAACTTCTGCCCTTCACCAATATCATGGGACGGATGGTCATCGTTTCCAGGCAAAATCTTGAGATCGAAGTAACGTTGTTCGATCACCACATAATTCGGCAGTTTCCCTTTCTTGGCATCGGATTTGAACTCGAGATCGTACTGGTGAAACTTGACAATATACTTGAGCTTTCTGAGGTTTCTGTAGAACAGAGTGCTGGGAGGATATTGATAGTAAATACCAAAGTCGAGGCCGGATTCGGCTATGGATTCGAAGATGGTCTTTTGAGGATATCCTTCGATGAGCTTTATTGCATTGTTGCTGGTGGCTCCATGGGAAGTTGCAGAATGAACGTAGAGTCTGTTGGGTTGTGTCGAGGCCGGGACCGAAGCAAACCACCTGTCAAAGACTGCGAATTCGCTTACAAGAGCTTCGTAAACAGGGAGCGCTTGAGGTCTGAATCCATTCATGACGGTCTGAGACATGTTCTTCTGAATACTCTCGGCCTGTTGGGCGAATCCGTTCATGGGAGGAGGATCTGCAGAGGTATCGGTGGAATTTCCAAAAACCTGCTCTCTAATGGCTTGATATGAATGACCAGGATCTGGATCGACATATTCGCCTTTGTTTTGGAAAAACACTTTAGCAGAGTTGGGATCTGCTGTGGAGATAGGGTTCCATTCCTCCCCTGTTACGCCGTTTATTTCTGGATTCAGCTCCTTCATCCATCCCATCATGTGGTCGAACGATCGATTCTCCTGGACGAGGACCACGACTGTTTTTATGGGTCCAGGTATTGCCATCTTCCACGCTCCTGCAATCTACAGGTTGCAGCTTTCAGTAYGAAACTCTAAGAATGCYCGCTTCCTCATCTGCGAAAACAAGTCTACATGTGAGTTTGTTTATAGGCAAAGCTCGCGTGCAGAGTATTTCAGAAATGCGTGAAAAATCCGCATTGCATTTTAAAAGTCGAACAACCCATATCAGGTTATAKATACAAAGAATATACWGAGGATATACAAAGGATATATCGTTGTTATTTATTTTTTCCRTGTTTATCTGAGCCACATGCGTATTCCATTCAATCTGTTTTGAACTAAATTAAACTTGTAGCTATGATGCTTTACGTGATGAAACCTAGGTTATATATACAAAGAATATACRGAGGATATACAAAGGATATATACAAAGAATATATCGTTGTTATTTGTTTTTTCCATGTTTATCTGARCYRCATGCGTATTCCATTAAATCTGTTCTGAACTAAATTAAACTTGTAGCTATGATRCTTTACGTGATCAAACYGGTAGGTATGGTTTCAATCCCGCGACCAGAGTTGTCCTCAATATCCACGCTACCGCTTGGAGAACCAAAACCGTTGAATCGTCTTCTGCAATATTACACAAGGCCAGGAACCGTGGCGTATTCGAAGTATGGTTGTTCATAAATAATAATCTCTGCATTAATTATAATGTTGAAGATAGAACAACTCTTACTTTATTTTATATTTTTATCTTTATATCGATACAGGTTCCCTTAGGTGGCTTAGTATATTTTCAGACTTGGTTGAGAGATAACGTGCTACTCCCTAACAACTCAACTTAGATGAGGAGAAGAGAGTAGTACCATGAAATAGACCCTACAACTTACAACTTGATATGAATCAACTATACCACCTGCCACCTGATATGAACCAACAATACCACCTGCCACACAAGCAAAGCTTACGTTACTTGTAGCATTGTAATTGTATGATGTGATATATGGCTTTTGGCCTTGCAATTGCAAACATAGTAGGAAATGGACTCGGCTCAAAACATGACTATCCTTAAGGTCATTGATGAATTTTGTTTGAGTTTTTGGCACTAAATGATTGATGAAATATGCTTTCAGTTTATAGAGGGGTTGTTTTCTTAGGTCGAAAACAATAAGTACCATAAAAATCATGTTATAAATGTTCATGTTGAATCAAATTTATTTATGATAAAGTCATATATTTTGTGCATGATTATATACATTTTGAATTTTTTTTTGCATGTGCAGAAGATAATATATGTCTTCTTCGTTTGTTGCCAAGGTTTTTAGTCTATCATTTGAACAAGTTACACATTCAAAAGTATTATGTGATAAGTATGGAAAAATCAATTTAGGAATTTTTCTTTCTTTCTTTTATGGCTTTCCAATGCTGAAATTAGTTCATGTTTATGATTAATGTTCTTAGATGTATATTTGCAACAAATGATTTGTTTCCACTTTGACTTTGGTTGAGATGATTTTGTTGTATTGATTGAGAAAAAAAATCATGCATATGTGTCACACTACAAATGCTTCAATTTCATTCATCTCGAGTGTTGTGGTATATTTCTATGTCTGATGTTCAGATTGGTTTGAATTGGTGACCGATATTTCTAACATACATGTGATGTTGTGGTACATTTCTATGTCAGGCTGGTTTGAATTAGTGATTGATATTTATAACATACATGTGGTGTTGTCTTAGATAAAACAGAGCGAATGAAATCGAAATTATAGTGAAAGACCTAAAGGTGTTTTCATCTTTAAGAGTTATTCAAACAACTTCTCATTTTAAGAATTTCAGGTTTGTGTGTGAAAATAGTCTTTGCTTTGCTACACGTTAGCCATATGGGTTACATACATACTCTTTTGTATTTATTAGACATCTTGAGAATCGTGTAATTCGACATTATCAATATTTACACATCCTGTCACACAATACCTTTTTGTTGCAGTTAGATCCCAGGGGATTTGCATGATTGGTGAAATCGTTGCCACCTGGTCATGATCTCTTTCACATATATATTATTTTTCAATTTTTTTTTCTAAATTGTTGTTGTCTCTTCATTATGTTTCCTTGAATCTAAGGGAAAATGGGAAACTTTCCAAATATAGATACCAAGTCCATTAAAAATATGATTGAGGCTAATCCTTTGTTCCGAAACAAGCTACATTTCCCTCTCTAAAAATATCTCTAATGAGAAACTTTCCAAATATAGATACTAAGTCTATGAGAAACTTTCAAAATATCAGCCTTTCTTCACTTATAAGTCACAAGTGGAAAGGAAGTGCACATGTCTCCATGGACAAAGCAAGATGCAGGTCTCAACCAGTTCCACATTACCCTGAACCACCTTTCTCCCAGCTAGTCTAGAAACTTCCACACTTGGTGGGATTTGAGGACTGTGGCTCTCACAAATCGGTCACCTTACACGCAACCCTCTCTCTATTTTTTTTTACCTGTTGCAGTCTTCCACCCAACTCACTCTACTCCTCAACTTCTTTCACTCCATTAGATTCACTACATTGACCTCTACTTACACCATCAAATTTTCACTCTGCCACACACTGTCACACTACATAGAGGAACTATTCATCCTAGAGTTTCAGACTGATGGAGAGAGATGTCAGCGCACTAATGGGCACAACTGACGAGGCCCTTTGGAACAGTGAGGGCCTCTTTACCACGACAAATGAACTTGCCAAACTTGTGCATACCTTCCCCCATCAGACTGGGACCTCTCTTCAACGCTGCTTCTCCAATGATCTCTTGACTCCCTCACTGACCCCACCACCTCCCTAACTACCACACCTCCCAAAATATTCTTTTACTGAACACCACACTCACCCATCCTCCATGGTTTTCTTGCCTCGTCCGACATCCTTCACGACTTCTGCACAAACACCCACAAAAGCCTTCTCCCCTTCTACTCTCACTAGCTCATTATCGACTGACCCACCTGTCTTCCCTACCCATCGTGGGGAAAAAAATCCCTCTGTACAATTGATATCTGCATGTTTTCCCATGCTCAAATGTCCAACTGGTGCCACACCTATCGACGGTTTTAAATCACAACTTAGACCTTGGTGCCCAAAAAAAACAAAGAGGAAAATGGTACTCAGAAATGATATCAATCTAGAGGACTCGGTCTCTCTAAGCCTTTGTGATTTAGTGGGCATAATCTCTTACAAACACCTCTGTCAATATGACCTTGCAGTGTGGGTGCAAACAACCTAGCGACCATTGCTGGGCTATGTTCTAGAGATATCCCACCTGACACGAGGTTGGCTCTGCTTCCGGTTTAAAACACCGGAGGACTCCACTTCCATTCTGGAGTGGCTCTGGACCTTGGACGGAGGTAGCCTTATGCTCAAACACTGGCGGACCAACTTCGACCCCTCACATGACTACTTTTGACTGAGGCATTTTTGGGTTCTCCTCCCTAGACTACCACTACATTTCTGGAACCTAAAATATCTCGAGACCATCGACAATACACTGGGTCGCTTCATTTGTGTGGACCCTCTATCACTTACAGGCTCGGAAAAGAAGATGGGAAAGTCATGGTGGAGATTGATATACACGATGGACTATTAGACACCATCGACATTGAACGGAGAGGACATTTCATCCGACAGAACCTAGATTATCTTGGCATCCCCTTCAGGTGCACACTCTGCAGACAAACAAACCACCTTAGAAACGTCTTCTTGGGTCGCTTGGAATAGGAACAGTCAGAGGAAACTATGCTCGACCTTTCCACCAAGATGGACTCCCCAGATGCGAACACACAACCTTCCTACCCGAATCTACCGAACTTTGGAGAACCAATCATCTTAGACTCTGTCACCTGTAAGCTCAAAACCATTTGCCCCACTCTTTTCATCTCACTTACTTCCTGGGAAAAATATCTTTTGGACTCTACAACTACTTGGGTATCGAGCGCTACCTCTCCTCGGCCCGATCCCACTCAGTCTGTACATTCTCCAAATGCTCCCCCCATAAAACAATCCACCTGTTTTCCAGATGAGCACTCGACCCACCTTGTGACCTCTCCTCCCTACACACCTACCACAGACCCCACCCAACCGATTTTTCCACTAGCCACACAAAATACACCTGTATCCTCCAGATCGACCCCCCAAAATTCTGCACCTACGTCTACTGCCATACCTTGAGCCTCCACCTTGCGGGTTACTCCCCCTGTCATGTTCCCCAATTCACCCTTAGAGTCAGTGAGACATGATATTGAGCCCCTTGTACATGGATCAAATCACTATCTGTCGGGCACTAGTGAAAATCAACCAGGGGACAACACACTCAACGAAATGTTGGATTCGCTCCTCTCGTCCTACAAAGAAGTCCTCACTCCTTCTCCCTTACCCATTTACCCAGGGAAGTCAGTCCACAAGACACCTTATGTGGAGGGGATCCCGGGACACTCAACAACTTCAGGATTGGATTAGGGAAAAGCACACACTTGGTAGAGAGGAATTGGCTACGAACACTCGCCATTCAAAACAAGAAGTGCCCTTCGCAAAGAGGGGAATACTTTACCTTTATCCACATATTCTTCTTCTCAACATACTGATATTGGGGTGCTTAGAGGAATGAAAGCCCTAGCGTGAGACAAATAATGATCTTACTCTCCCTAAATATTAGAGGGGTAGGGGGCCCCCTTAAATCCTCTACGTTCAGAAGACTACTCTCTCAAACTTCCCCTGACATTATCTTCTTACATGAAACCTTGGTTGATGGACATAAAGGCAAATTATTTCTGAACAAGTTCCGACCAGATTGGCACACTTACTCTGTAAACTTGTTGGGTAACTTTGGAGGATTAACTGCCATGTGGGACCCTACAAAATTTGACTTAGCTCCCTTTCTGAGTTGTGGCGACATTATTCTTTCTGGATCCTGCTGGTGGAATAACCAACAAATTAACTTACTCAATACCTATGGCCGTTTCTTACCCAAGAAAGTTTTTTGGGGTAAAGTGGAGTCCAATGGCCTACGCGATCTCACAAATTTGATCATTGCCGGTGACTTAAATTTCACCACCAACTCGAGAGAATTTTGGGGTGCCTCTACTGCCCAGGACCCCTTGGCTGATTATTTTAACACACTTTTCCTGGCACACAGTTTGGTTGACTTCCATCCGGATGTCTTGGAACTAACTTGGCACAATGATAGAGAGGGATTGGTGTCCATCACCAAGTGACTTGATCGCTTCTTTATTTCATAAAGTATTTCTACAGTTGATGACAGGATCAGATCCTGGGTGGATTCACCATATTTTTCAGACCACAGCTCGATCCTTCTACACTTTGATTCACCTGCTGTGCGTTTTTCCCTTCCTTTCAAACTGAATTCCTGTTGGCTCGTCGAGGAAGGTTTCATTGCAATTGTAACTGTTGTTTGGAAAGACCCCTTATTCCTAAGAGAAACACGAATACAACAACGTTTTGTTTGGAAGCTATAGCAACTCAAATCCCACATAAAATTTTGGGCCACTCAACATAGGAGACACATGCTACACCGAATACAGACGCTGGAGAAAAACATTAAAGATCTACAACATTTCGATCCTCTGGATGGGCACGCTGGGATCATACATTAACAATTAAAACTACTTGAATCTGAGAGTGACAAGATATTGATTGCAGATGAAGCTCTTTGGAGGCAACATAGTAGAGAAAAGTGGATCAAATGGATAAAATGCGGAGATCTCAACAACAAAATTTTCCATCATTACGCAAGCTCATCCAAAAACAAAAAACATATATGGGATATCTTCGATGAAGCAGACACAAAACATAGTGGACAACAAACAATTAAGGAAGCAACTTCTAGTTTCTTTAAATCCTTCTATGAGGCAAAGCCACAAGCCACTCTACAAGATTATGTTACTGTGGCTCAACTCTTCCCTCGCTCAGTCACATTAGAGGACTCCACGTCCCTGGACAACCCCTGCACTCTACAAAAGGTTCTGGATGCTTTAAAAACCTTCTCAACAGATAAAAGCCCGGGCCTTGACGGCTGGACCGTTGAGTTCTACCTGCATTTTTTCGATTTGGTGGGGATATAGCTTATGGATCTTGTGGAAGACTCCAGACTACACGGTAAGGTTTCCGGGGAACTAAACTATACTTTCTTGACTCTTATCCCGAAAGCAAATCACCCGACTACTTTTGATGACTATAGACCGATTGCACTCTGCAATCTTTTCTACAATCTTATTTCAAAAATCATCGCCAACATAATCAAATCCATCCTCTCATGTTCATTGTCAGACAAACAGTTAGGCTTTTTAAAGGGTCGAAAAATCCTTGATGTTGTTGGCACCACTCAAGAATGGTTACACATCATTAATCATAAAAACGCTTAAGCTCTCATCCTCAAGCTTTATCTAAAAAAATCCTTCGACTGCATAGACTAGGACTTCCTTAGACTGATATTAATCTAGATTAGATTCAA
Source organism: Picea mariana (assembly GCA_032191745.1). Taxonomy (NCBI): domain Eukaryota; kingdom Viridiplantae; phylum Streptophyta; class Pinopsida; order Pinales; family Pinaceae; genus Picea; species Picea mariana. Next base: position 126,536 of record JASDQU010946006.1, read on the forward strand.
CCATAACACTTTAAAATGGATAATGATTTGTGTCATAAGTGAAAATTTTGCAGTGCTAGTAATTGGTGAACCCTCCTCTTTCTTCCACAGTGGCAGAGGCCTACAGAAGGGATGCTCACTATCTCTTCTCTTATTCATTTTGGTAATGGAAGGTTTAAGTCTCCTCCTCAGAAAAAGCCAAGCATAAGGTAGGATTACAGGGATCAAAGTCTCAAGGTTAGTAAAAATCCCGCACCTCCTCTTTGTTGATGATGTTCTCATAATGACCAATGCCAGTTTTCTTGAATGGAGGGAAATCTTTGGACTTTTAAAGATTTTTTGTTGTGCTACGAGCTTACAAATCAACTGGTCCAAATCGACTTTCCATTATGCCAACATACAAGATCAAAACTTGGATCAACTGAAGGTCATCTTTCCTCATACCTTCGTCCACCTCTCACATGGTTTCAAATACCTTGGCTATTTCATTAAAGCTGACCATTACAATGATTTAGAATGGGACTGGCTGGTTTCAAAAGTGAAAAAAAAAGTAGGATACTGGTGTAACAGATGGCTCTCAATTGGAGGCAGCTACACTCTCTTAAAAGAAACACTTGAAGGACAACCAATTTACTGAATGGCGCTTGTAGCTATCCCCACACTGATTCTGGAAAATCTCAGAAAACTCACCTACAACTTCCTTTGGTTGGGTAGCAAAGACCATCACAAACTACACCTCTGCAACTGGGAAACACTGGAAAAACCGAAAATCAAAGATGGATGGGGGATAAGAAATATCTTCAAATTCAACCAAGCTATGGCCACCAATTCCCTCTGGCATGCCTTGAATTCAAGTGGCATTTGGAGTTCTGTCATCCAATACAAATATTTACCATACAACTCCGTCGCTTCCTAGCTTCACTCTGGAACTCCACACACAAGGAATGCTTCTCAGATTTGGAGGAATCTTACAAATTCGACACACTGGATCACAAGTTGACTCAGCTGGAAGCTGGGCTCTGGCCATTCCATCATAATCGACAGGGACCACATTCTTGGACTCGACCAAGCCTCCTTCCTGTCTCCACATCTAATTTCACATTTAAATTTAAAAAATACCTGTTTTCTTTTTCAAGCCAGACATTTCAATGATCTCAGGACCTCGACAACAGGCTGGAAATTGGGTAATGAACTGGATATACCATCTGATATGGAAACGGAGTGGGAAAACTATTGTCTAGAACTTACTCGCACGGGCATCTTTCTACATGACGCGGAGGATCAATTTCTGTGGGTTGGAGGGGACAGTTCGGGCCACTTATCCATCAAAAACTTTTATACAACCATTGCAAACACAACCTGGAAAAACAACATCTATGGCTGGCGTAAGCATCTCTGGAACTGGAAAATACCACTTAAGATTAACCTCTTCACCTAGCTTACTGTCGAAAACAAAATCCCCACTCAGGATAACCTTCAAAGAAAAGGTTGGATTGGCCCCAATATCTGCCAACTTTGCTACAGGGATGAAGAGACGGTCCACCATCTCTTTACACAGTGCCATTTCACCCGCCTTGTCTGGGACAAGCTTACACTAGACAATCACATAAAAACTGCCTAGAATGGGACCTCCATCTCTACATGCTTTGACCATTGGACATCCAGTGAGCACAACTTCAAACTACTTCCTCCACTGGTCAATTGGTTTATATGGATGGCTAGAAACTTTAAAATCTTTGACAATAAGCCACCCTCTGTTAGTGTTGTTGCTTATAAATCTCTTGGCTTGTTTCAATACTAGAAATACATACACCTAGACATGGTGAAAAAAAAGACACCAATCATCCTTCTTATCTCAAAGGATACTCCTACGGGGTGGTTCGACGGTGCATCGCAACACAATGGAAATTTGAGTGGCGTAGGTAGACTGTTAAAAATCAGTAAAAACTCTATTTACAGATGGAATTTCTACTGTGGCCCGAGCACCAACACAAGGGCATAACTACTGGGTTCCTGGGATACACTTCACTTGGCCTCTAGACTAAACATTGAACGCCTTCAATTTATCGGAGACTCCAGAGTTATCATAAATTGGTTGAATAAAAAAGGAAAGCTACAAACTATCACACTCTTGGCCTGGAAAGATAGAATCAGATTTCTAAAATGCCACTTCAATAAGCTTTCCTTCATTCATACCTCCCGAGAGTACAACAGGGAAGTGGACTTGCTATCAAAGACAACATTACAAAGAAAAGCAAGTTTCCCCACATACAACCATTGGCTGGATGGTAATGAGCGCCCCACTCTTGCTATCAAAATATTTTAGGATTGGATGCTACAGTTTTGTCAGCAAATTTTAGTATATTCACAAAATATATTCTTGATCTTTGCAACAACAAACTCTTGGTATATTCCACATAACTCCGTTCTCATTTTTTCAGACTTGTAGTAAGTTCCGAAATATCTCTCTCCATGGCTTTTCTCTTTCGCCATCTATTTGGCTAGTAGACCAATTGTAGGTGAAATATATACTCACGAGTGGTATCCCTCTGCTGATGTATCTTGATGTGAGAACACATTATGTTACAAATATAATTGAGTAATTTTTTCTGCTAGAAAAAAAAGTCTATTAAGAATATTATTGAGGCTAATCCTCCATTCTGAAACAAGCTACTTTTCCCTCTCTAAAAACATCTCACTTGCTAACACTTGGGAATCAAAGGTTTATTTACGTTTTCTTTCAAGTTGGTTTGCTATAAAATTGTCTAATTTGAGTATTTTATGCTTATCATATAGTAGTTGTTGAAGTCAGTTTGATGACCACATTAGATTAAACTCTATGAGGTCTGCCAAATTATTTCCATGGTGTGAATTACTAATTTGAATATTTCATGTTCCTGGATGTTAGTGTTCGAGATATATGGTAGTTTGAAGTGGCAACATCAAGTATGTAAAAATCCAAATCCCAACCTAGACATAAAAACATTATTTGTTGATCACAGTCGTGGACAACCAAATGGAGATTGTGCACCATCTCCTATAATTAATCCTCTTATGGGAATGATTCTAAAGGGAGAGGCTTCCCACCAATTGGTGCTCATAGGGTATGTTGAGCCATCGATGGATTTTTTAAGATTTCTTGATGAGATTGTCGATAAATCTCCATAATAAGAGTAGTTGATTTGAGTGTATTTTGAATCACGAAGAGTTTTTTCAAATATGCTACTTTACTATTTAATTCCAACCCTTTCAACCAACACCTGCACCTGTTGCTAGTGTCTTAGTTGGTTGGCTGACTAATGCCACTCCTGCACCTTATCATGTAGTCTCTATAGGGCCAATTTGACTTAGTGCTAGAAAAAATCTAGGTAACTTATACAATAATGTTTAACCATGGAAGTTTTGTTGATATGGCTTATATAGGAAGCCATTGTTTGAAATTTTGATTATGATTATTATAGGAAGTGATATAATTTATATGCCGCATCTTTGTCTTTTATATGTTTAAGTAATCCCCTTTTGATTTTTTGTTGTAACTACTTTGTTGAAGTTCCCAAGGACACTTCATATTTCTCCTTTAGTGGATTTTCAGGTTACTGATTCTGATCACATTCTAAAATGATAGTCTTCACCTTCACAACTATCCATTCTTCATCCTGGTAAACCATCCATGTGTCGTGTGGTCATATGTGGCTCGTGGATGGATACATGTTCTTGCGCATTAGTTGTTGAATCTTTACAATATATACATGAAATTGAATTAAACTTTGTAGAGTATCCCTTTCGTTCTCAATAATAAATGAGAAGAATAAATCATTGAGAAAATGCATTATAATAGTTTGGATTTATATGCTATCCTGTCCCTTCTTCTTTTGTCAAATGTGTCAGCGTCGCATACAAGTTTTTTTTTTTATACATTAAAATATCAAATATAATGTTTTAAAAATATAGTGTTCTTACGCATAAATATAATATATAATATATAATAATAATAATAATAATTTATTTTTAAGGTCATGGCTAAGCCAACACATCAAATTGGTGTATGAGACCCCCTTGTTTGTGGGACAAGGGACCCCCCTCCGCCCAACGATTTGACTGGTAAAGTCTACAAAAGTATACATACCCTACCCACCTCTGGATTTGAACCTGTGACCTCTTAAGAGAAAACACATGTTCTTAACCATTAGGCCCAACTTAAGGAAAATAATTATTACATGTACGAGGAAAAATCTAAATATTTAAATATTTAAGAAAATAACTATATATATTTGTAGATGTATAATGCATTTGAGTAAGTGACATGTCATCTTAAAATGTTTCAAGAGGCCTCTTGAGACAACTTTTTTGCACCTATGAATACAGACAGATCCCTAACGTCTTAAACACAATCCAATGATATCAATTCACATTGAGTCTGGCATTGTTGAAAGTTGAAACTCTTCATTGGAATCCAATGCTATCAATTCACTGCGTCAGACATTGTTGACAGTTGAAACTCTTCGTGGGATGTTTTTGTAATAGCATTTGCGATTATTTATTTTTTTAGGATGAAGAAGGCATTTGTTTTGTTGTTTAATAAAAATGCACACCCCTTTGCAACCATGTTGGTTAGGATGATCATATTCCATTTTAGGAACATTGACATGTATATCAACAAGATAATCAAAATGCACATTTTATTATTATTTATACACATTTCCATTTCCTTGCTATTAGAGAGAAATGTAATTCTAAACTTTTGGAAGAGTTTAAAACCAATACAGAGTTTATTGATAACACATGGTTCTTTTAATTTAAGTTATTATGACTATTTATAAATAAATTCATTTTCATTTTGAACATAATAATTGTTTCAAGTTAAGTAATTTGGTTTTATTATGATTTTAAGTTATGATTATTCCTTATTTTCAAACCTGTGCAACAGGCAATAAGCTGCCATGCAATACTTTTTCATATAATATCAGTCATATCGAGCAGTATTCTCACACCAAAAGTAATGGGAAATCCATCCCAAAGTTAGAACCATCATCAAGTCTCAAAGTACAAGCATAATTATGAATCTTATAACAAGCATGAAGAATTATGTAAGGGAAGTAGATGTTCCTTTCATCTTGTGTTCCTCTAGCAAATGAATTCCCAATTAACATTGCAAACATGTTTTGGTAGCTCATTAACTTTCATATTTTGTTCTTTTATATATGTTGAAAAGTGATTTCATGAAATTGGTTAGCTTCTTTGATTTGATCAAGAAGTGGTCCTAAAACTAAGTTTTGAACTCTGAATGTGCTCTTGACCCACTTTATAACTAGCTTTGAGTCACTAAAGATTTAAATCACCCCCATTTCCTTCTTTATAACCAATATTGATATGAGTTTCAGTGCATGAAGTTCTGCCCAATTGTTATTTCCCATTCTCATGTTCTTCTTAAATGAGTAGTTCTGATTAGTAGAGAAAAAAAAACTATATCTAGCTCCATTTGGCCATGGATTGCCTTGGCTAGCCCCATAAAAAACACCCCATGTTTTTTATTGATTTATCTACAACATGCCTATTTTCCTTGAAGGTTTTTGTGGGAGCATGCTTCACAGCCTCATAAGAATATTTAATTTTATAATGAACTTCCAAAGGTAAGTACAACAAATTCTTGAGAAGAGCATGTGATGGAATGAGGCTCTGACCCCTACAATATCACAAACACATAGTGGAATTTCTCCACAAATTTTTAAACAAATTCAATTTGAATATTAAACAAAGAACCACAATTGTTTATAGTTCAATTAAAAGCAGACATAAATGTACACCACAATAATAA
>JASDQU010946006.1:132429-144115 GCA_032191745.1 Picea mariana
AAGAAGCACATAGAAGAAGGAAGAGTCAAGAGTGTGCAGTTGGGGCACAATCAGGAGTATAGTGCGCAAATAGAAGAACAAAACAGAGGGATAAAATAGAGGAATAAAGCAGAGAATAAAGCATGAGAAGAAATGGCATGAAAAGGAGGGATGGAATTCTGATGTGCTAAAGATAGAAGGACACACAAAAGTAGGAAGAACAACAATCATAGTACAAAAGAAACATGAAGATGGAAAAGTAGGCAAAAGCAGCCCAAAGAATAAGTTAACTTGAGTAATCATGTATTGTAAAAGGGTTTTAGGATGAACAAAGTAATATTTTAATCTCTAGAATGTATTTATAAATATGTAATGGGTTGGGGGATTAGGGTTCTTGACTATTATGTTCTGTTAAAGAAGAAGAATGATGGGATAGGATGAGAAGGAAAGAATCTATGTCTAAATGATAAGGAGAGAGAGAGAGACTTGCACTACAAAATGGCTAGGCTAGGAGAAAGGAAATATAACTATGATATATTTTTGTAAGCGCAGTGCACAAGCTTGAAGCAATTACCAAACACATAATAAATAATCCAACCATTGTGGATGTAACCCATATTTGGGTGAACCAAGCTAACTCCTGTGTTGAATGTATTTTGTGCGATTGTTCATGGATTATGTCTGGATGCATACAATATTAGATTTTTCCTATGTATAATCATTGTGCAATTGTTATGACTATTACAATAATGGGTTGATGTTTTAATCTGGAATATAATGGTAATATGAATATGAACTCACTAATTAGCCAATGAAGAACAAATATAGAACAACGTGTATAGAACCAATGAGTAAGAAAGAATAGAATAATCACCTCCCATTCCCTCACTACTGCAGAAAATTGGTTCCTGCAGTCCCAATAGATACCTCAGGTGAGACTTCATCTGCATACAGGTGATGCCGAAAGGGCTGGTGTCTTAAGAGTTTTTTTGGTCAAAGATAACTTGAACCTAGGGTCTCACAACCACGATCAACACTAACATAATCCAATAGGTGATATAGAAAAAACACGTAGGATCATTTCCATATGCTCCATTTTTGAAAATTTGGAAGCCAGATCAACTAAGTTTTGTCCTAACTTGACCAATCGATCTCCTTCTATTCAGTCAATAGAGAGTTCTAGTGAGCCAACATATGATATCAATACTACGCAAAACATATCTACTAGGAGATCCAAAACGTTGTATGATATGAGAGAAAAAATGTCCAAGTACACACCAAAGTCAGTTCAATTGTTGGAAGGTAGCGAAGAATTCCCGCTTCCTATCCATCTACAAAGTAAGTACCAAACATTTTATAACTGAGATTTGTATGGAACTTGGTCGTCTTCCATGCATGTGCCCGATGTTGGAACCAAATTCTCTTTTGTGGTAATAGTTATATGATTTCCATGTCTGAAATAGATGTTGCAAATATTGGGTTGTTCAACCTTTCACATGTATCCTTTCCTCCCAAACAATCAAAAACACTTATGCCATTTTGTGGTCCTCTTTATAGTCATTCTGATTACTTGAATATTGTAAAATACAAACATAACATTTCCATGTATAGTATGTGCTTGAACGATTATGCTTCTGAAAAATTTAACATGAAAAGATTCTTATATATTGATGGTAGTCCATGAAGTCATGATGGGAACATTACAAGGTTCATAAATAGTTGTAGGTCCTCATTATTTAGTACAAATTGTTTATTTGAGGAACACTCCAATGACAAGGAGTTCTTTATGAAAAAGAAGGCATCCAAATTTGCTGGTGTGCATGCAATATGTAGTTTTTCTCTTCGTGATGAGTTGTTAATAAACTGTAACTTTCGTAGACCACCAACTATTCGTCAAAATCATGTTGCATTGGGTCTACCTTTAGACATCCCCTTAGGGTGTAAGAAAAAAATGATTGAGTAATTCTATTTTTGAATTTTCAATGGAATTGATGTAAATGTATTGCTTAATTTGACATTTGTTTTATAAAGTGGTTGGTTGGATGTTTATTATCAGAATTTTTTTTCCATGCTTCTAATAAATGTTTAGTATAATATTTGAACATACTAAATGCATTATGTTACTAATATTATCGATGTAATGTTCAATATTTTCACAATCAAGATTCTAACAATGAGTGATTTGAAAATTTGGTGAGAAATCTTCTTACATCCAAATTTTCAAAATAAGATCTTTCACTGACAACATTGCATGTGAATAAAAGAAATTTGATTAATAAACCATGCTTCATTAAATAAATAATCACATAAAATTTTCAAATTGTTGTGTATGTTTATAAATAAAAACTCTACTTAACCAAGTGAGAATGCATCAAATTCGCACATACAACATTGACAACAATATGATAACGGAGTTCACCAGACCCCCTGGCTACGCCTCTGGATTCATGAATCCCACGAGTCTTCTTTATTGATTCTGCTTCAAAAGGGCTACATAAACAAGCCTACAACCTGTTTCTCCTTTACAAAGACATCCTCTGAATAAATAAGCTCTCAATAAGCTTTCCTCAAGCTCTTTCATTTCTCCCGTTCTTGACCCCCAAGAAGGGTTTATATAACATCTTCATCTCAACCACATCAAGATTTTCATGGAGATAATATCTCTTAAGATCCCCTAAATTAGGATCTTGGCATATCTCAAGCGATTGGTTTGAGAATATCTCTCAACCATCCATGAATATCTGAACTCTCCTTAGGACTCTCCTTGAGACTAGGGATTGAAAGGCAACATGGATTTGCACCAAATAATCCCTTTTAAATAATGAAAAATACATAATTATGAGAAACCTATCTCATGTATTAAACATTTTACAAATGCCATTTTGCCCCTAAATATCAACAAGACATATCTCTAGCATGTGAAGTCCAATTGAGTTCATTCAAAATGCATCAGAAAGATCAGTGTGAGCTCTGTGTTGATTGGACAATGTTGGTAGTATTTGAAGCTGACTGAAAATGTGTCGACTGTGAAGATCCTCCTGGATCACACCTCCCCATGGAGAAAAAAATTTTGACCTCCAAAAGTATCAACTTTGACCTGAAATCTATCATTAATTGCATGCAAATGTCTTCATTCCCTGTACTTCAGAATCAGAATGTAACTCAAACACTTGCAACTGCTGCCAAGATAATGTTCTGAAAGGAACATTCATTGTCTCCTTCACCTCTTGTTCTTCGGAGATGAAATGTCAAAGCCCACATCTGCATAAATTTGTAACCTGTAACTGATGATACCTGCATAAGTTTTTTATTTTCCAAGAGTTTATAACTACACTCTTGGTCAAGTTTATAGTGAATCGCCAAATGGCGTAGGAAAATGCCTCAATCAACTATTTACAATGATGATTACAAAATGAAGCCACTTAAGGATTAAGGCGCAAATATAAACACCTCTCACTCTCATCCTCACTTTAGAGTGGCTAAAATCCCTTTACAATGCTTCATAATCAGCAAGTTCCAAAGCAATCCTTATGCCAAATAGGATGCCACAATATGCACAAGGGGGAAGCTTCTATGATCCCATTTAACCATTACAAAATGTGCAATAATATGTGCACTAAATATATATAAAAAATGGCTTAAACTTTCTCATTGCCACCTTACCAATTCTATGGCATCGAGCAAATCCTGAGAATATTATCCTAACATCCAAACCAGCGCAGATTTAGCCTTGGGTTCTGGAACATTTCTGCTGCTAACGTTCCCAACAACTGCAATACAATCATGAATCCACTCTGGATACTTCCTTATAAGGTATTTCATGAGAACTAGAGTTTTTTAAGTGATATAATCCAAGATCTACTCATATATGACCATAAGAAAAAGTAGAAATCTTCAATACTTCAACATACTAAAGATGGAGTGCAAATTGATCATTAGATGCTCCCACAGTCTCTTGTGACTGCTATTCAAATGATTTATCATATTAAGAAAATATTTTGCGTAGAACAACCTGTTGCAGAAGGGGCATTCCGCCATATTCACGTTCTCCACATCCAAGGCTCCAGCATTTTCCTTGACTAGAAGTCTAGAGTAGTTGAGAAAACAGATAGTATACTTTCAAGGCTTCCGGTATTTCTGCCTCCACCGCCACAACCAACCACTGCTCAAATATATCTGCAGGCAGGAAATATATGCACTCATCCAACGTCAATGCCTCATCGTAGAACCATGACTGTGTGTCATCGTGACCAATATAATCACCATCATTAGCTAGCACACCCAACCCGTGATAACAACTTTTTTTCATAAATTGATTATCTTCCCTAACCGTCTTGATCTCCCATAAATCATATCAGTGACAACTCTAGCTTCAACAAGTTGCCCAAACTCTGAAAATTTAGCTCTCAAACCTTCATCAGTGTTTTTTCTAGAGAGTCCATTGATGAAGATCTTGGTAGTGAAATCCCTAACTGCACCCAAGCCAATGGGTGAAGACCTCATGACACAGAACAGATCCTTTTCCAATAGAAGACAACCGATCGAAGTCCCTCCCAGCACACACTGAGATCCTGAAAGTAATGCTATTTCGGCTGTGGATTTTGGTTTGAATGGATTCAAACCAGATGCCGACCATGGAAATGCTCGATGTGAATAAACTTCATAGCTTAGTCAGTCAAAAGACTGAGTGATGCGCTTATGGTTTAAGGTGGAGATATATATTTTTCAAAGGTAAAGTATCAACTCGTAGTCGATATTCATTCCCAGAATAATGTGGGGAATTATCTTCTTTCCAATGATTGCAATCAATCTCCAATTGATCCCATGCAACCTCACTTCGCTAATTGGCAGGATCAAAATCATGATATGTATTATTAGGTATCCCCATATCTCGTACTACCCTCATGCCATGGAAGGGAAAATGGAGATGCCCACATCATTGCTTTCCCAGTGGATTTCTCATTCTGTATCCCAAAAACTATCGAGATATTCCTCCACGTTGGATTGGGTTCGTCCTCTAGATCATTGATTAATTGAGATTTGCATGCAATTTGTGCACATCAAATTTTACTGAAATAAAGGTGGGCCTGATTGATCATTGTGTATCGGGTCCATTGTTTGTAGAAGATCAGATCACTAGTCCAGATTAGTGCGCACATCAAGACAGACAAATGCATGGTTATTTGTTTGTGCCAATTACTTTCAATCACATCCGTATACCATCCAATACCTTTGTTGTTCTTGAGTTTATACTTTAAGGCTCTAAAGTATACCATCAAGGCATCCGAAAAAGGTAGATATAGTTAATGGGTAAAAAGATCAGTTTAATGAAAAGCGAGATCAAAGTTGGTTTCTTAACTGTCTCTGTCTAGTTTCCCATTGTTCTTGGATGCTAATATCCCTTTCAATCATGGCCCATGAACGTTCAAGTTCTACCCGTGTACTTGTTGTTTGTAAGATGGTATTGAATAGGTTTAATGAAATGCTTGTCTGATCTAATAGATCGGGTTCTATATTAGGCTGTCTAGTAACTGGAATAGTCATGAAAGCTAAGGGTTTCCTTTTTTGTAAGTAAAAATTATTTTTAAGGGTCGCAAATTTCTGATTTGAATTAATAAAAATAAAACTTCCAAACTATGAATCAATAGTATAACAGAAATAAAGGCCGCTTCTAGTATCTGAGTCAAATTTAAAGAAAATGGTGCATGGAATGAAGAAAGAAAAAGAAACATATAGTTGTATAACAAATGTGAGGCATCAATTGAAGAGGAATCTCACTTTATGCTAATAGAAGAAAGAGAGATGATAACTTTGATGAAGTATACCATTTCAGAATTCTAAAACGTTCATAGGTCTTATATCCACTGATAGCTGATACAGAGGAAAAAATGCAAACGGTTAGATAATATAACTGTTCAATCACCACAATAGAGGTTGCATCATGAAATAATTCATCGAAGGCATGAAATAAAATATTGAATGACAGAGAAACACATAACTCAGGCTTGAAAAGATCTGGAATCTTCAATCTGTATTGTATTAATTCTAGCAAAATTAAATTCTCTTTACAATCCCATCCAGAAAAATCCCTATCTTAGTCTTGAAAAGTTATATTTATACAAAACTACCAATCCTAAGACGGTTGGTGATTTCCTAATTCCTAGTGACCAACTATTTGTTAAAAATAGATCAGAAACCGTTTGCATGATCTTCTTCATTTTTCTTCTTTCTTGGAAGTAAAGATCCTCCAAATGATACTTTTACTTTGTTGATGACTCTCCTTCTTTTGATCCAATATATTCAATGCATCTCTCCAGGAACTGTGTAAAATTTCTGGGGTGTTCTGGAAGGTCCTTTTGCTTCGAACAGATAAATCTTTCTCTGTATCTTGGAGAGACGGTCTTCAACTCCTTTATCTGCAAACTTTATCGACTGCAGTTTTAAGTTGGGCTCAACTAACAACCTGTCTATTAGGGTGACATCCATTTCTCTTAGCTGTGAAATTTCTATTTGAATTTCACTCAAACTTTCTCTAAAATTTAATTGATGTCTTACAATATTAATCTGTCCTAGAAGTCCTGTACATGTGCCTTTTCCAATGTTTAATGACCTTTTGTCTAAGATATCAAAAACTTCTTCGCAATCATCTCTGATTTCTTTGACTATTCTTTTGTTTTCAGTTATGTTGGTTTCCCATAGCTTGAGCATGATGTCGCCTATGATTTGCTCTGTGGCTGATATTTTTGTAGTTTTGGATGTCTCTTCACTTGCCGAATATATGATTTCCTTTTGGAGAGTAACCCTTGCTTCTTTGGCTTCTTTTTCCTTCAGGATAATATTATCAAAGGCATTATTTTCTTCTTGAAAGTAACTCTGAATAATCTCTATCTTGGAAATCAATTTCTGTTGTTCAACTTCTATTTTTGAATGCACTTCCAATGACTGGGCTTGGAAAGCTTTCAGATCTATGACCTGACCTTCAATTGCCTTTAATTTTGTTTGTAATTGATTTATGATTTCTTCTTGCGTTTGACTTGTTTGCACTCTCTCTTCCATCTCGCCAAGGCTTGTTTTCAGGGATTGAATTTCTTTCTTATCCCTGGCTCTGGCCTGGTCCAGACCTTTATTTATACCTTCTTCAATCTTTTCTTCATTCTCCTTTAATTGGCCTTGTATTTTAGCGATCATGAGGTTCTCTGTCTCAGACGTGCTTTCATATTTTCAATGGTGAACTGGCTAGCTGTGGCTAATGCTCCCATAGAACCAGCTAGTTCGGTAGTGAAATCTTCTTCCTCTAAATTATGCCCGTCTATTATGATTTTGTGCCTCTTTACCATTGCATTTTCCCTTTGATGCATTTCCTACTTCAACACTGCCTTTCTCTTCTTACTGAAAAAATAATCAGATGTAGGAATCTCTTCTCTGGAGATGGGCTCAATGTCACTAACGTATAGGGTTCCTAGCTGGGGGAAACCGAAAGTGGATTGTAATGGAGTCAAAGAGGCGATGGGAGAACCTAGTTCTGTAGATCTTACCTCCTCTATTGCTTTGGGGGTATTTCCATGAATTGCAGATGATGAAGGGAAATCTGGTTTATCAGAAACTGGGGGTGTCTAAGACCCTTTTTCCATTCCTGAGTTCTCTGCCTTTTGTCCTTCTATTTTTCGTGGAGACTCTTCGGTCTCTTCCAGAATTCTCTTTGTACTTTCTTTATCTTTCCCTCCTGATCCAAAACCTAGGGATACATTTCCTTGTTCTGGAGGTTAAGTTGATGCTTCTCCTAGTAATACCCCGGGTAAACCACTTCTCTGATGTTTTTGGAAGTTCAGGAAATTTTCTTGCAAGTCAGGTGACAAAGTTTGAAACTTGGCCAGCACTTCGTCATAACTTATAACTCCTCTAAACATGTCATCAAAAGGGGACTGTTCATGTTCGTATTCTTTCAAATTGCAGTTGACTTGGTGATTACCCACAATTTTATAGGGATCATATTTCCTGTGATCAAGATTCAACAACTTTATCTCTCCTAATGCGGTCGCCTCAACCTTGGAATGCCCTAGATTGAGTAGTGGATATTTCCCAATCTACACAGGGAAAATAGGCCAGAATCTCTTTTGGTCCATTTTTAGTTCATTCCCGATGCCACCTATTACTATCTGATGAGCCACCTCCCTGCATACCAGTCTATCAAGGAGGGATTTTGGTAGTGCATGGGGAGGGATTGAACATCTGAAAAACCCTAATGTAGGAAAAATTTTCTTCTACAAACCAATCAACGACGGCCTTGAGACTTTCCACGACTGACTCAGAAATACGGGGAGGCTCGCAGCCATACAGCATCTGGTGCACCAGAATCACCACGAAGTGGCAGATTTTGTAGAAGGAATCCTTAGCATTTTCTTCCCACAACTTAGAATAATATTCATGAATGGGTTTATTGGAGGTTGGATTCCAACTCCAATTCATCAGAGGGAAAGGGGTCATGAAGCATATGGCATCCATGATGTAGGCAGACATATAGAAGGCCACTGGTTGGCCCTTGGATTTTGTATTTTGGTACTCTGTTACCTCCTTAGATAAATTGTCTGATAGGATTTTGTCCCAGTTGAAACTAAAACCTTCAGTTGCTTCATGAAGAAGAGGCATCCATGCCACAGGTAAACGAGTGGGGCTTTTCTTTCCGAAGAGTCTGCAAAGCATCATGGCTACATAGACCATGTATTCATTTAGTGAGGCCGTGGCATATTTCCCGTGAGTATTAGCCCTGAACTTCGCTGATACTCCCCACCAGTCTCTAATTATATCAGGGTATGTCTGATCTGCCTCTGCGCATTCCTTCCTTTAGAATTCGGCTATGAATTCCGAATTATAAATATACTTAGGATTAGGGGATAGCATGTACATTACTTGGATGTGTTCTGGCCTGAAGGAACTGTTGACGACCCCAAGGCTGTCCAGAATGATCCTTTTCTTTGTGTCTGCTCTCTCCAAGGCCCAATATATCATGTCATTATATGGCATGAGCCATGGGCGTGCTGCAATTTTGTGAATTTCAGACTCCGCTATGTCCTGGAGTTTATTCTCAGAATCATGCGGGAAGTTCTTAATTTCGTAACCTAGATTCTCTAAGATTTGCCTGAAAGATTTGATAGAATCAATAGCGTGGGGTGTGCTATCAGCTACGACATCTCTTTGTATACCTGTGTTTTCAACAGTTCCCTCAACTTTCTTAAGTACCCTCTTAGGTTCCATAGAATTCACACTAGATTGAAAACATGTTTGCAGATGAGAAAATCTATAAGCGTGGATGAACACAACTTGCTCACGATTGTAAAAATGAGAAGAAAATTCGAAATACAGAGCCTTTATTTCCTTTAAACGAACATACTGAGACAGGGGGTAAGACTTTAATGTCTTAATGAAAAAAGATATGTTTATTGATACACAATTAAGTTCAAAATATCTTTATTCGTCCATTACAGATATTCTCATATATCGACGATTTCAAAATGGAGTTTCGAAACAATTGTTTTATGAAACACCGAAATGTGAAATGCGAAAATGAGTTTAATGATTGTTAATCATGTTTTAGAACGACTTAATTGAAGTTTTAGACTTTTTTTTAGAGTTTATGATTTCACATTTCGGAGTTTCGGGGATCACGCACCCAAGAGATATGTCATATGCAACCCCTGAATTGCGAAATCGCGAAAATGAGTTTAATGATTGTTAATCATGTTTTAGAGCGACTTAATTAAATTTTTAGACTTTGTTTTAGAGTTTATGATTTCACATTTCGGAGTTTCGGGGATCAGGCACCCAAGAGATATGTCATATGAAACCCCCAAATTGTGAATCGCGATAAGCTTAACTTTGGTGTTTAATCGTTGTATGAACTTTAATTAATTGAGATTTAGAATTTAATTTTTGGTTTTTGGAAATCGAGAATCGAGATTACAAGGATCTATATTTAGAAAACACTTTGTTAACAGGAAACCCAAACTGCGATAGATTTATGATTCATTAATTATGATTAGGGGTTTACTTAATCACGCTTAGAGGGAACTTTATGAAGAACGCGTTAGGACTCGTAACATTCGCTCTTATTATTTATTTGCAATGAAACCTCTTTCGGGATTTCAGCACCGAGCTTTTGGAGTTGTTGGCTTCGGAATTGGCAACTCTATGAAATGCCGAATCCCGAATTAAAAGAAAACTTTTTTTTTTTTTTAAGTTAAGGGCTGCTCCATACTAGAAAAATACGAAGTTTTNTTAAACCTTGTTTCAACAACCTTAATCATCGACGATGTGCAAGTGTGGACTTGATCAGAAAAACCATGATCTGAAAATGGGTAACGACGACCCATTTTGGCCTTATTTCATCCATGGGAACTATGCTAATGCAGGTGATGGTGCAACACTCTTGTTAGGAGCTTTGAATGTTCCGATGGTTCTGAATGGTCATTCCCTTGGGGGAATTGAACTTGGAAAACTTTTGAAACACGACAGGTAGTCAAGAGAGGACATCAATGAAACTTAAATAATGTGCCGTATTGAAGCAAAAGAACTATCTTTGGATGCTGCATATATTGTCATTAAGAGTAAAAACTAGGAACATCATTCATGACCCCACCAGGATCTACGATAATTGCTTCTACAAAAATACCAAGAATGGCATTCATCTCCATAAAATTGTGATTCTTATTCTACAATACCTACTTTGGTATTTTACTGTAAGAGCGATCCACCTCCATTTTGAAACCCGATGAAATAAATTGCATGGTGGTAGCAACATCATGTACAATCCACTACAACATGTGGTAAACTGAACGATTAACAAACAAATGATATACTTCATAGTTTCATTATCAATAAGTGATCTTTATCAATGCTGCTCATACAAACGAAGTTAGTTTTCCTCCATGCCTTTTTTTTTCCAGTCAATGGAAACAAGCAAAATGATTGGAGGTGCTACAATGTATGCTAATCTTGGCTATGCAAGAATGATATCCATTTCTTACCCAACCACTCAAGGGTACCTTCTTTCTATGACCACATTTCTTCGAAGACTGGAACAGGAACATTGATCACATGATCCATCACCTCTTTAACAACCTCCTTTCGCATGGGTTTTTGCACAACCTTTTTATCCTTCTTGGGATGAAATTGCGGTTGAAGTTTCCAACATCTCGTGATCCAGTGCCCACTCATATTACAATGTGTGAAAAAATTTATTGACTTCATGTCCTTTTTTTCTTTCTCCATCTTATGATGAGGATGATGGTCTTCATATTTCATCTCCTTGCTATTTGAAAAGAATCTATTGTGAAGAGATTTCCTCTTCCAACATTTTGCAAGATAGTGATTATGCAAGCCACATAATGTACATGGATAAACTTTCCACATATGATCTGTTTTATGATTACAATGCAAAGATAAATTAGAATAATCATGTTTTTTATACCTTTGAGGAGTCCTTCTAGGAGATTTCAAATTTCTCCGGGATCCCTTGCTGGATGTATCACTTCTAGAAAGTGATGTGCCATCTTTTCGCTTAAATGGCTTGAATTCTTTGCTTGAAGAATCAAATACTTTTGCTTCCTTTGAGAATTCTCCTTCAACATTGATCCGGGTTATTTTCGGCATGAAATGAGAGCGGAGATATAATAAAGAAATGCATAGAGATATTTCAGATATTCAATAATAT
>JASDQU010946009.1:5863-23019 GCA_032191745.1 Picea mariana
CCTTAGTTTTCCAACACTAAGACAGTGCCCCATCATGAAAAAATATTCGATAGTACCAAACATAGTACATTGTGATTTCTGTGCATCTACCATGCATACTACCAATCAACGTACAGCGTTGGACACTCTTGTAGACAGGTTAGACTGAACAACATTTAGGGTGAATGAAAACCCTCAGGGACCAGGAAAAGGTCGAGGAAGTGGGGCCAAAGGAGATTTTAGAGGAGGAAGAACCAGGGGAAGAGGACCAAGAAGATGTTATAAATGCGATGAAAAAGGTCACTTGGCCAGAGATTGTCCTCATCGAAGGCGGCCATGGTGCTCTCACTGTAGAACCAATGGACACACAACTAAAGAATACCTAGAGTTAATTGCAAAGTGGGAAGAAAGAGTACGACAAAGAGGAACTAACCTTATCATTTCAAAGATCAAGAGGATTTCTAAGGGACAATTACCCAACCTTAATATCGTTACTCAAGGAGGAGTGAAGACAGGAGCTGATGCTGATACTGTACCTCAAATCCAGAAAGTAACACCTAAGAGAGACAGGTATGATCCCCTAAATAAAAAATTTGTTCTTTAAAGATGCCATAGAAGTATTCCAGAATATTCCTATTCATGAAATGCAAGAGAACCCCCATAATCTGACTGTTTACCCTAATATGGCACAAGTCCCTAGTTCACCCCCTGCACCCAGAAATCCTGTAATCATACCAGGAAAGCCCGAGCAACCTCAAAACATGGTTGACCTCTGGTTTCAATTATTCTCTGACATTCTAGGGAATGATCAACTAACAGAAAAGTTGCGCAATGTGTTGTACCTAGTCTTAGGGAATGAAGAAACCTCAGAAGCAAGAATAAGGGATAACGTTCCTCAGAAGAGTACTAAGAGAGTGCAGCGAAGAAAAGTGCAAAATGGAAAAGAATTTCAACTGGTAGCCCAGTTAGATGACTTCGAAATTAAGGAACTCATGTTGGAACTAGGATCAGATGTGAATATTCTTCCTAAAAATACTTGGGAATCCTTAGGAAAACCGAGACTGACATATTCCCTAGTTCAGTTAAGAATGGAAAACCAATACTATATCTTCCCCATAGGAATACTGGAGAAAGTGGAAATCAATGTAGCAGGAATAGAAACAATAGCTAACTTTGAATTCATTGAGATCTTCAGAGACAAGGACCTTTACCCTACACTACTTAGCATCGATTGGGCCTATGACAATTATGTAGTAATTGACTTAAAGAAAGACACCATGACTTTTGAAGATGAGGGAATCAAGGTAGTTCAACCTTTGGATCCATATGTAGGCCCCAGGCACACAGAAGCAACAGACAATACTATGGAGGGAGAATACCTAGACCAGTTGTACACTATAACAGTGGGGAAAAGAAATGATTATATAAACTCTACTGCTGATGGATCAGTAAGATGCAGAAATATACAGTTAGTAGATGAAGATTCAGAACTGGATTTTGATAGTTGGAAAAAAAGCTCGCACAAAATATTCTCAAGAATATGTGCAGCTGTCAAAATGACCAGATGGGTTGGGACTGAAGTTAGAGAACACCCAGTATACGATGGTACCTCATATCTAGACAATTTTTTGTAGAATATAGAAGAGAATGTGAGAGAAGATCAAAGAATCTCGGTACTAGATGTATCCTTTCAGAACACCCCCACCATATGGTGGGCCACTCATAAATACATACTCATAACTTGGGACAAGGTGAAGAAAGCTATCAAGTATAGGTTCTAGAATAGGGAGTAGATAGAATCAGAGATGCAGATGGATCTCCAAGTTGTGCAACCATTCAATGGAGAGTCAGATCCTAGAATACACATTGAACAGTGTGTGACATAGTGGCAGGCTGTGGAGATACCCTCTCATTTCTGGGTTTAGGTATTTCCCCATTCTCTAGGACCGATCCTGAAAGCTTGGTTCATACATGAGGAAACCAGAAGACAGACCAACGACTGGAAAACATTGGCGGCTCAATTTTTCAATGACTTCTCATTCTCAAGTAAGTACCCCGAGCTTGAACTAGCCCTACAAAAGATTAAAGAACTTCTTTTTACAAACAATAGTAATAAGAGATCAAACTTTGTAGTTTTTCCCAAGCATACCCAAGAACTTCAGACTAAACTCCACTTACCCTAGGATGAGAATATTATAGAATGCTATTAGATTAGGAAAGATTAAGAAATTCTAGACGAATTAGAAGAACTGAGAAACCTAGCCATCAAAGAGACAGAGGGGTGTAGAGAAATCCAAAACACCATACCTATCCAGACCGATAGTTCCTACAATCACCCATTAAAATTGCATAGACTCAACATAGGGACCGAAGAGAAACCCAAGATAGCTATGGTGGGAGATTACTGGGATGAGCAAACCAATCAGGAAATACAAAGTTTACTAAGGGAATATGAGGATTTGTTCCCAAATGCTTTTTCATAATTAAATGGAATCAAAGGAGTCATGAGAGAAATTAAGATTGATTTAAAACCAGGATCCAAGCCTATCAGACATAGACCATACCATCTTAACCCAATAATGAAAGAGAAGGTTAAGAAGGAGATTGATAAGATATTAGAAGCAGGTCTCATTTTTGCAGTAGAATAAGCAGAGTGGGTCAGCCCGATAGTCATTCAAATCAAGAAAGACATTGAGGATATTAGATTCTGTGTGGACTACAAAAGCCTCAACTCTACTTGTATGCATGACCCTTTCCTAACACCCTTTACCGATGAGGTGCTAGAACAAGTTGCGGGGAAGGAAGCATACTCATTCACAGATGAATTTTCAGGATACCATCAAGTCATGATTGTTGAAGAGGACAAAAGAAATACAACTTTCATTACAGAATGGGGATATTTTTCATACAATGTGATACCATTTGGCTTAAAGAATACCCCTGTAGTTTTTTCCAGGATTGTGATAGCAACCTTTAGAGAATTCATTCACAAATTTATAGAATTTTATATGGATGATTGGACAATATATAGCATGCTTAAGGAATATGTAGCACTGCTAAGGCTAATGTTTGATAGATTCAGAGAGTTGCAAATCTCATTAAATCTTAGAAAGTGTATCTTTTGTGTGCCACATGGAAATCTGGTAGGCCACATAGTCTGCCGAGAAGGAGTATTGGTAGACGTAGCCAAAGTCGTGGTCATTATGAATATCGTAGGTTCATTCGAAGATATGCCAACATTACTGGACCTATGGAAAACCTCCTGAAAAGGGCTAAAACATTCCAATGGACTCCGGAAGGTGATAAATCATTTGAGACACATATGGAGAAATTCATTACAACATCGATTATGATATTCCCAAACTGGGATAAGGAATTTCACTTCCATGTAGATGCTTCCAGAATTTCCTTAGGAGCCATCTTAATGCAACCTGGAGATGAAGCTATGGATCACCCTATCTATTTTGCGAGTCAAAATCTATGACAAGAAGAATGCAACTACACAACTATAGAAAGGGAAGGCTTAGAAATGCTTTATGCTTTACAAAAATTTAGACTTTATCTGTTAGGGTCTCATTTCAAATTCTTTACTGATCATTCCGCACTGAAATACCTAGTTAAAAAAATTGTGTTGGAAGGGAGAATTTGTAGATGGTTGATGTTATTTTAGGAATTTTCCTTTGAAGTCATCATCAAGCCGAGACAATGAAATGTCAGACCCGATCATCTCTCCAGGCTAGATTTAGGAGAAAGTAGCAGAGTAGTGGATGACCATCTCCCAGATCTAGACTTGTTCAGGATTGAGGCCATACTGGAATATCTGGAGGACATAGAATTCTTTCTCAGTACAAGGGCCTATCCTGAAACACATTTCACAACCTAGAAATTCCATATGGTCATTAGAGTAGCAGATTACCAGCTGATCTTTGGAAAATTGTATAAAATAGGACTAGACAACATCCTCAGATGATGCGTCCTGGATCATGAAAGGTAGGATATACTCTGGGAATTCCATAGTGGAATCGCAGGAGGCCATGTAGGAGGAAAGGCCACGGCATAGAAATTTCTACAGGAAGGACTTTGGTGGGACACACTTTTCAAGGATGCAAAAGTATATGCTATATCATTTGATGTTTGTCAACAGGTGGGCAAGCCGTCCCGTCGAGATGAACTACCACTACAACCAGTTAGATCTCTACAGGCATTTGAGAAATGGGCAATTGACTTCATTGGACCAATCAACCCCACATCCAAACATTCAAAGGCTAGGTACATCATTACCGTGATTGACTACCTTACCCGTTGGGTAGAAGAAACAATAGTATAGGACTGTTCGACAGACACTGTTGTCAGGTTCATTTTCAAGAATATCATTACCCGGTTCAGATGTCCTAGGAGCCTAACCAATGAACAACGAGCTCATTTCATTAGCAGCACTATAGAAACACTTACAACATAATTTCTGATCCACTATCACTAGAGCAGTCCATGCCACCCATAGGCCAATGAAACAGTCGAAGCCTTCAACAAAATCCTAGAAAGGGGACTAACAAAGGTCTGTTTCACAAACTGAGAGGACTAGGATGATAGAGTTCCAACTGTACTATGGGCCTACACGAAAACCACAAAGAAACTCCACAGATACACATCATTCCAATTAGTCTATGGGAGAGAGGCAGTGGTGCCTACAGAGTTCATCACTCCAAGCATATATATTGCATAAGTCACACGTATGACAGAAGAGGAATCAATGGCGCAAAGACTTGTGGAGCTGTAAGAACTTGAGGAAACCATATTTCTAGCAATCTTCTATCAGTCGGTTGAAAAGGAAATACAAAAATCTTGGCATGACCAACACATTAAGACCAAGGTATTCACATAAGGGGAGAAGGTGTTACTCTATGACAACTAATACCAGAAGCATCTTGGGAAGCTGTGTATGCATTGGTTGGGACCCTTGATAGTTGTGGAAATCCAACCCTCAGGAGCAATCAGACTCACGCAACTGGATGGTGTGCTATGACCGGGATGGGTGAATGGTGCTCGCCTGAAGCCCTCCCTATCTCAAAACTGAGAGAGAAGGATAGTCTCTCCAATCCAAAGGAGCTTGTATACTAGCTAGATTTGAGTTTTGTTTTCTTTCTGAAACTTTATAAATTTAGTTAATAAAGTCCAGGTGCATAGTGTTGTGACATAACACATAGTTCATTTGTTTTGTTTAAGTGTTGGATGATACAAAGATGACGAATCAACAGTACATGACCTGAAGCATAAGAGATTCCATTAATGATAGTCATTAAAGACGACGAGGAAAAACTTTGTGGTCGGAGGGGCCATGAATCCAATCCCAATATGAGTCATAGGGCACACAAACCCAGTCTAGTCACAACCTTTATTACCATTCTGGTATCCCATCTGATGCCCATTAAGCCATAAAGCCGCATTATGCCAAGATGCCATCGAATTTCATGACGGGGCACCCACTCATCAAATAGAAAGGTCTCAAATCGGCCACACCCCTAGTCCACTCAAATAAGTAAATAACAAGATTGCCCAATAGGATTTACCTTGATTAAACCGTTTGGTCGGACAAATCACACTTGATTGCATCCATATAGTCATGATGAGTAGCAGTTACTGCTAAAACTTACCCGTTATGCCAAGTATAAAGCTCTCAGAACTCAACTGATAATGTATTGTTTCTAAACAGAGCATAGCCATTCCCGAAATTGACAATGTGAACCAGTTGGTACCATTGTAAAAGATGCAGACATAACCCTAGTCCCTACCTTTCACAGAAGTGTGAATGTCGAGAGACACAACAAGTTGAAGCACCATGACTAACGAAGCAGTACCAGATGAGCCCTGTGACCCCCAGGTCGAGATCGTGGGTGATCTTAAAGGGAAGGTAGAGCACGTTAATCTCCTCAACCTTGACCTCACGGATTCAGCCTTGTTCCCACAGATGCACACAGACATATTTTGGGATATAGTTTTGTATGGAATCAGAGGAATGCAAGTTGTACCGAAAGAAGAGTTCATCAACTTATTTAACTCGACCATCATGAACCTAAGAGACTTACCAGCCTTTGGTACCACAAGCGAGATTGTGCGCTCCACGAAATTTCTGATAAGTAGGGTGCATGAAAGAAGTCTATGGTTAGATAAGCAGTATCCAATCCATGTCGAATACATCCAACAACTTATTGGACTATCCTCCCAAGGAGAGGATGTGCCAAAGGGATTCTAGGGTCCTGGTAAGCATGGGAAAAAGAAAGGAGAGCTTAGCCTATACGATAAATTTAACACAAAGAGAAGAGGACGCACAACAGTAATTTAACCAACACTACCCGAGAAAGTCCGATCTAGCTACTACATCATATCCAACAAGGTTATGAGGTCTTATTATAAGGGAAAATGCATTCTAGATGCATTATTAGTCGTTGACTTTTGTGCAAATGGAGTGGTGTTCAATTTTTGTAGTTTCCTATAGGAGGAAATACTAGTAGCTTGCAAGGAAGCACAGAAGAAGGGAGGAACCTTCACCTATGGATACCTACTTGTGGAATTTGCATTTCTCAAATGGAAGCCACCTGTGGGTAGAAAACCGACAATACCAAATAAGAGGCGCATGGCGAAGATGTTCGAACCATGGCAATCTAGACCAGACTCAGAGAACACAACACTCAACAACGCAACATTTGAAAAATGGTATAATGGTATGATAGATACAATGCAGAGGCTACGCATCCTGGAGCTCCTCAACTCTAACACATGGAATATCACCTTCAGCATAAACTGACACAACACATTCGTCTGGCCGAGACATGTCAACAAGGAACATTTCCACACAAGGATGCTACCATTTTATTTGGATGAGGAAGCCTTCGATAAGAAACTCATTTTATGGCCACAAGTCAAACATCACTTGCATAAATCAGGAATGTAATACATTTTTCCTATAGAGCTACTGATGAAAAAGGACAACGAAGCAGGAGAAGGATCGAGTTCAAGTCCCAAGAAGAAGAAGCCAGACGCTTCAGTACAAAGAGAAGCCAAGGAGGAAGAAGAGATATAGTAGTTAGAGTGGAGAAAAATATTAGCCCGCCATTAGCTGCCAGAAAATGTCATGTTTTCAGGTGCGCAGGTTAACCAGATCTTGGGTGTTGTGCTCGATACCGAACCATTGGTGAAGAGGCCCAGAACTGGGGTCTCACCGAACAAACACATGAACCCACAACCCCTTACATCTGCCACTCCTTGCACCCACGCCACAACCAAATCCACCACTATCATTGATATTTAGTATGACCCGAAGCCTAATGAACTTCCATCCACATTCGTCATTGAGAACCCTCTACCACCACTCAAATTACCAAACCTCATAACTATCAGTCCACATCAAACCACAACCTCATAGCCGATGCAGCTTGATCATCCAAATATAGTGGAATGATGACTCCCAAAAATAACTAGAGAATTACCTAAGCCAAGATCAAAAGTTTCTAGTACTGAATCTAAAGCCTCAGAGCCAAGAACGACATTGGATGATCTGAATATAGACACCTAGGAATAGCAGTCTGAGTCTTCAGTGCAAGAAGAATATGCCCGAAGCAGAGAGGAGCTGGAACCTGATAACAACTAGCAAATAACCTCACCATCCAAGGGTGAGAGTGCTCAAGAAATCAAGACGCACAAAGCAGAAGCACCGAAAGAGTTGGAGATACTAGATGCACACAACGAACCTGAATCGACAACTGAGCAGGATATGAAAGCTAGGAGAACACAAATGGAGTAGGTTCTCTAGAACCCTCAGCAATGTGCAGAATTGATGCAACTCTTCATAGCCAGAACAAAGGTTCTGACTCTTTTTCCGACAGAGATAAGGTTGAGGATTGCACCAGTGCCACCAATAGAGGAGGAGGTAGAAACCCGCTTGGACCATTCAATGGCCAGTGGACTTCCACTATAGATGCGAGCACCCATCGACGCATCACCTTCATCCACTAACCTGGTACAGTGGCTAGTGCCACAATTATTTGGACTAATCAGGGCATCAATGGACCAGTTAGAGCAAAGGCTCCAGGAGGTCGAGAGATCCATCGAGATTGAAAGGAAGGAATAGTTTCTCATGCAAACATGCAGAATGTAGGAAGCACATGAAAAACTCCAAGTCCAGCGTAAAATTGAAAAAGTGCATGAAAAACTTTCTTAATCCTGGCTGGAGATTTAAAAGGTTGTGCCCGACCTACTCGAAGCCAGCCATGTAGGCAAGCCATAGAAATAGATCGAGATGTTACAAGAAGAATGGACACAACACGCTACTCGCACTGAGAAACTACAAGCGAAGCTACAAATGGTCCAATAGGAAGAAGAACAATGGACTCAGCAACTGTAGGAATAGATGTTGAAGACAATATTGTAAGGCAACAATGCCCGAGCAGCATTACACAAGCACAAAATGGATTGCACCAAAATCTTCAAGGAAGTCAGTGACTGGATGAGCATCATCGCTTGACAGAATTAGGTCTTGGAGGAGGTGCACACAAATATCTAGGTACTGAACAAAGAAGTTTCAGCCACAATGGACCCCATGGAGAAACAACAGAAGTTCAACCAAATTCAACAGGCTGACAATGAACTGAATACACTCTATGAGGCACAGTCTATAGCCAAGAAAGAGTTGTGCAGCTTCCAACATGTAATCCAGGCTGCCCACATGCAAATTCATCAAGTCGATGCAACAGGAGATTCTGAGTGGAACTTTTTGGTGGCAGCCATGCCAAAGGAGTACAACAAAGAAAAGACCCAATAGTTTCTTGCTGAAGCATCACTCCTCGCCCGGAAATGGAAGAACAAAGTTGGAATCTTTCAAGGAGTAAATCACATAGAATTAGAGATGGTAATAGAATTGGGCCCTTTGTTTGAGGAGGTAAAGGAATAAAAATAACAAACATAAGATCCCAAAGAAGAAGAAAATATGGACAAGGGAAAACAATAGATGCTCCTGGAGGATATGAAAGAACCAAGAGCTTGAATCGAGGATGAGTCAAGGATTAAGGTCGGAGCCTATTGGTCCCTTTGTTTTTGAGAAGGAATTGAGCAATTTTTGACTAAGCACGAGTTTCACAAACTCCATAAGAGGCTAGGAGAAAGAGAAACAGAAAGAAGTTGCAGATGTTAGCGCAACGCCAACGAAACAACAAATGGTTGCAACAGAACTAGAAAGTGTGCAAGACGAGAAGGAAGACACAAACCAACTATATATAGGGCTGAACATAATTGTAAAAGGGTTGATTGGTTCATCTGTTAGCTCATTAGTGCATGGGTTCATTGGTTGGGTTGAGTTGAGTCAGGTTGGTCAGAGTCACCCAGGTTTTGGGATTAGTTGTTGATAATTGTTGTAAGTCGAGAAAATACAAGGTTGAGTCTGTAATGAATTGGAACTACAAAAAAGATAATTAGAGCTCTGTGACATGAGTCCAGAGGCAGGAGTCTATACTAATCCCTTCCATGTAATTCTGAGTCTGTAATCAGAGAAAGATCCTAAAGATAATATGAAGCAGGACCAAATTTCAAAATATGTTGTGTCTTTGTATGTTTACTTATGCATTACAGTGTTTCCTTATGGATTATGAGTTCTATTTGATGGTTCAATGTTTAAATTCTTTCTCGAAACGTAAGTGGGTTAGATTCTTGCACTTATATGTTTCAGATATGTTAATGTCTCTTGTGAAAGAACATGAATGAGTTCTGACTTCTCTATGGATCCTCTTTAGTCTTTTCCCTACCCTTCCCTATCTATCTGTTGCAACAGTGATTCGGGTGAGACTTCTTATCTTTAGAGGAGATGAAAATGCCAACGCTCTAGATTACACAGTACCTTTTGTTGGTAACTTGAGAAGGACCTTGGTCTGATCAAATTCATGAAAACACCACTTTTCATTTCCTCTGGTTGTATACACCTGTGTCCTGCAACCCCCTGTAGCTACTTTAGGTGAGACTGCATCTGCTCCGTAGGTGTTGCTGAAAGGGCAAGTAGTTAGGGCTTCTTGGTGTGCTATTAGAGATGAACCCTAGGTCTGCCTCTGTGCCAACAAATGGTTTCATTGTCGGGACATGAATCTTCTTGAGGGAATGTCAAGGTGGTTTCCATCGAAGATAGAGATTCAGAAGTGGATAGAATATCAGGAAAAGGACTTCGTTGAAGCGCAAAAAAGAACCCCAGTCTTGGTATAGAGGATTGGTAGGGAAGATATATCTTTACTAATATACATGAGATTTTCTTTGGAGGAATCCATCAGGAGCTATATGAGTGGCTAACTAGGTTAGCAGATACCCAGTTCGAAGTCATACTCAGATCACCTGTGGTTTGGACAAAGGAACCTCTCCGAGAAGAGCTAGAAACTTCAAGAACTATGCCAACTATTGAAGTAAGTACTATTATTCTTCTTGTTGATTCAACAACTTTAAGTAACCAAAGTAACCTAAGTCATCATAACGCTTAGAGAACTGGCACTAGAAGTCCACCACGTATGCAGTTAAGAAACCTAGGAAGATCTATGGAAGATGAGATGAGGTTACCCACCTTCAGAGGAGATGGATCTGAAGATCCTGATCAACACTAGTTTCTATGTGAAGTTGAGTGGATTATTAAGAATATCACCAACGAAGCTATCAAACGAGCTCATTTCATCACTACCCTAAGAGATCACGCACTGAGTTGGTACATGAAATTCATCCAAGGAGCTACACCTAAACCACTAAATGCCATTAAAAACGTGCTAATTGTCGAATCTAAGAAACTGTTGACGGGCAAAATTGACCGCTTGTCAAATGGAGGAGTGGATTTGGTCCGGGGTTGTCCAATTAACCCAATCCATTTGGATTAATCCACTCCGACGGGTTTAGTGTCTCCGTTGGCCGATCTAAGTCCTAAAGAAAGCGAAAAATATAACTAAAGGAAATACAAGGATCTAATAAATGACAATCGCTAACAAATATACATACATCTGTAGTTTAACTAATTAATACTTATAAAATAACTCTACTTATCATATGCACAATATATACAAATAATTCTATTTCTAATATATATAATATGTACAAAATACAAATTTTAATCTAAATCCGTAAAAATCGAATGTAAATTGATTTTTTAAATAACAGTAAAGCTATTGTTTAATCTTTTTGATTTGTTTTCTTATAATGTTTATATAAAAGAAATCGAATATCAAACTATCTAATTAAACAAAATAAATAAAAGATGGTAAAAAGTGTTTTAACTACAAGGAACTTCTATATTTATTATGCTAATGAAATCAAATAACAAGCTGACCTATTGTCGCATCCAATATCTGTTCGATGTGTAGCATCCAATCATCTTATCTGATGAGGTAAACCTGCGACAGATCCTGAAATTGCTGCTAATAAATGTGAAGCATCAATGATGAAGTTTGAAGCATAACAACAGAACATATAACAGATGCAGTCACAGTAATCTTATAATATTACAAGCAGCCACAATAAGATAATTCTTCCTGTGAGAATTTGCGTATAAACGTTTGATCGAAATTTGAGATAAACCTCTTAATTCAAATTGAACGAATGATTACTGTGTGCTAAATCTGGAACATGAAATATTGATAATATATAAACTTTTATTCTATCAACTTGCAGTAAACCATGACAACGAAAGCAATCATAATCTATTTACAAATTGAAATAAACATGACTTGAATAAAACCATAATACGGAAAAGATAAAGCTGTGACGAATATTATATTCCATTCAAGTATGTAAATGAAAAATCCATAGTCTTGCCCTAGGCTGAGATGATGCCATGTTTACAAAATAACATGCTTATATAGGTTCCAGGAACAAAATGTTTCCTGTTGATAATATCAAATTTGTCCCAAAAATATGGGGGATGCAGCCTCCGTGATTTTACTTGATATAAAAATACCAATAGCCTAATCTATTTACTAAAAACAAAAAGTTGATATGGATAAAGGATCTCAACAGTGCCTCATATCTCCTTGGAAATCATGGGTTCCTGAAAAAAAATGAAAATGGGGAAATTTTAGATATGTTTTCAATTGTCAAATCAAGCAATTCGAATTTTTCTAACTGGCTACAGAATCTTACGATTCTGTAGCTAGTTATAATTACAACTACAATCATATTTTATTCAACAAACAAAACAAACTAATCTTTATAAGAAAGGTAATCTATTCAATCAAATCATATATCCTAACTTGAGAGTGACGAAATCATACTAAAATCTAAAAAGATCATACCTCAAATCATGGGATTAAAACATATCAAGCAATCTTGGAGTTTACGATTGTTGTTGCTACCTCTACATTCTTAAAAATGATAGATCCTGTAGTTTTTAGGCGTTTCTCCTTCGCTTGAGTTATGGATTCAAGTCTACTATTCTTATCTGTCAACAAATCCACTTGGTCTTTTAAAGATTTAAGTCGGGACTGTAGCAAAGACACATCCATATAATACCTGTCGATCCAGGATAGACATTCATCACACTGGGGTTGTAGAGACTGTGCATTGGAAATGATAGCATTAAGGATTGGAGAAGCATCCATGCAAAAGGTAGGTTTATCACAGAGTCAAATGCCTGAGAATTATGGGTTACCTTTTAGACATGGAGGCAGGTTGTTTACATAGTCATAGGGTGTGTCAGGATAGAGCCCATATGACATGGGGTCTTCTTCAGCCAAAAACCTCTCAATTTCTGAGTCTGAATCTTCACTTAATTCAATTGTGTTGTTTGTGTCTGCACAGGGTTTGAATTTATTTCGAGTACATCATGAAATCAAATGACCAACCTTTTATTCTTGTAATTAACATCGACGCTGCCCTTTAGCTTCTTCCCTGTGGGTTTTTTAACAGTTTTAGTGAAACTCTTTGGGTGCAAACCCGGTTGATTGTTTGGTTGAGTAACATCAGGGTAGGTCGAGGGTTCAATATTAAGGGAAAGATCGCAGGGCATGAGCGGTGGCGGAGAGGCAGTAGGTTTCACAAGGGTTTCTATGATAACCGGCTTATCAACCTATCCCAACTCACTGTT
This sequence comes from Picea mariana, assembly GCA_032191745.1. Lineage (NCBI taxonomy): Eukaryota > Viridiplantae > Streptophyta > Pinopsida > Pinales > Pinaceae > Picea > Picea mariana. The sequence continues at coordinate 18,933 of JASDQU010946009.1, forward strand.
TCCAAAGCCATTTCGTAAAATAAATGCATCCCAAAAATCATTTTGTAATTGCAACTGATGCACAAGGATAATTTTAATTAAACCATGATGGAATAAACTCAAATCATACCTCTGTCTCTTAAACTATTTTCCCATCTTGTACAGACTTCTAAGTAGGAAGTAGGACATATTCAATGGGAAGTCAATGAAACTCATAAGCAATCGCAGATGATACAGGAAAACTAACCCAAATCTTCCTTCACACGTAATGAATTGTTTCACAATAGCAAGTAGATCATGCCACCTAGGTTTTAAGGATGAGACTAGCATACCTCGGTCACAACTAGTAATTTTCCGTGAGGTGAACATCAAAGTCCAGGGGACCTCTTCAACTTTTGCATTCTTGAACCATTTTTTCCTGACAGCTGATAAACCCATGGATCGGCTTAAAAACTCTTCAGTTACCTCTAGTTGCACGTCACCTATCTTTTCTCTGTAGCCATCGAAGGTCAATGCAAACTCTTGGGAAACTCTCATATTGAAACCCTTAAACTTTTTAATGAATAAACGCCACCCGTTCCTTTCTAAATCATCCCTGGCATTATCATACGATAGCAAGGTTTGGATTCCATTAGGCTCGATCCTTACCATTGGAGCCATGGCGAACAGAAGGGAATCAACACAAAACCTACAGGTAGGGTTTGATAAAAAGCCATAGAGCCATAGCCTCGAGCCTCAACAAAACAATACTATGACAGTTCAAATGGTAGGCAGAGGCGTTAATCACCATGCGTGGGAATGAAATCGTGAAGCCCAAGACCATACAAAAGAGTAATGGCATGTTGTACTTCATATGACACCTAGGCATTGGGTATGTATGAGGATAAGAACACTTGGAAAACCATAGTACGCACATTCATAGCTTGATTACAAAGGTAAGTGTATTAGATAAAAATTTAATAATTAAAATTTTTATGAATCAAAACTCCATTAATATCAATCAAATATTAATGAATGGAGGTCTTTCACTTATGTAACCAAGGCACATTTAGAACCAAGGAGTTATAAACAAGGAGAACAATCATGTTCATAGAAAAAATATGACAATTTGATAATAGACCATATGAACAGTTTTCCTTTAATCAAAAATCGAAACAAAGTGTCAATTCCAACTGCGAGTTTTCATGCTTACAGTCATGAAAATAGAAATCGAAAGGAAGATATGTAAAAAGAAACAAGAGACAAGTGTTGTTTAGTGACAATGGTCATAACGAGTAAAAAAAATTTAGAGATCCTATGTAGGCAGCTTATAAACAATAGAAATTATATTATTGCTTCCAACAATGGTGACATGCTGTGAGAAGTAGTTATCTCTGGCAAATGAATGAGTTCAGATTAGGATAATTAGAAAAAAAACTTCGAATTGAAAACAACCAATAAGCTGTCTAAACATTGTAAACAATTATAATGCATTCCAGTTTTCAGACAACTGTTATTTTTAAAGAGACGAAAACTGACAACAATCTTAACAGAAGAGAGTCACGATATTAAAGTTAAAATCTTCAATACTATTGATAGGGCCGTTGCTGCCAGCAGACGTCCATAGCCTTGACAGGGATGTCAATTAACCCACTTCGATATCTGTATCCTGTCAAGAAGTTCCAGATCAGAACAAAGGACATTTAAGGTAAAAAAGAATTCATATCTGAGAATTTTCTTTTACCTGACATTGCTTCATTCCTAGCGGGCCTGTTCAGTACCCCGACAAAGTTATCTTGGTGTCATGCATGCATTTACCCATTTCCAGTAGACCTGTTCAGTATCCCGATGGGTTTATAAGCACTTCCCACAACTCTCTGAGGGTTTATTTAGTTTTAAAGATATTTAATAGAGCGGGGTGAAAATTCTGGTTTTTGGACACATCTTAGTAAATTATAGACCTTGAAGAAATTTCTTAGCTGTCCTTCATCAAGATTTAGAAATAGCCTGTTAATAAAACCAACTTTCAAGAATAGAGAGACATCTCTGAGTTGTTCTCTTAAGGAACAAGGACAACGTAAAAATAATTTTTATGGATGATTGTGAATACCTTCAGTTGCAGATTGAAATCAAGAAATGCTTTTCAAACAACAAGTTATCTTCAACATGGCTACAAACTAAAAAAAAAATACCACAATTGATGTTTAAACAACTTTCAACAGTCATTTTGGAAGGGAAATTTTTCTGTTATTTCTATCTGAACTAACCCATGATGCAAGCATATATGTTTCAAAAGAAAGACTGATAATCATAAAGGAAAAATCAAAACAAACCAGCAAAGAAAAACAAACAACAAACAAAACAAAAAATATTTACACATTGTGCATGTGAGCATCATCAGGCAAAGTACCTTTTTAGAGCTTGGCCATTCACCAGAAAGGTGTCTGGCTGTTCCTCTAAATTCTGTAATCGGAAGGAACTAGGACCCAATTTCTCAGCAATTAAAAATGGTCCCAACCAAAAGTTCTGAAACTTTGTATGCTCTCCTTTTCCCTCATGAGGTTTGTCCCATTTTAGGACAAGGTCACCTACCTCAAAATTTCTGTCAGAGGCAGAATTGGAATCAAACCAGTTTTTAACAATGAGTTGATGTTGATCCAATTTTTGTTTTTCTTGATCCCTCACTTCTTCTAATTTTAATAAAGTGTTAATTCGACTCTCCAAAGGGGGATAGTCCTCTTCCTGTACTTTCTATGATAACTGCAGATATGGAAGAAAGACATGTGGTGGAAGAATCGCCTCCCTTTCGTAAACGAGAAAGAAAGGTGAGTTACCCACAACAGTTTTAGGAGTTACTTTATCAGCCCAGATTGCATTTAACAATGCGTTATGCCAATTTTTATGGTTTTCAGAGACCGTTCTATTGATAATTTTGATCAGATTTTTATTGGTTGATTCTGCCAAACCGTTGCCTTGGGGTTAATAGATGGTAGAATACTTTAATTTAATTCCTTTTTCTAGATAAAAATCACTCATTTCAAGAGATGAAAAATAAGAAGCATTATCAAATACCAGGCATTCAGGGATACCAAAACGAGTAATAATATTTGAATTTAGGAAGGATATTACCTGACTGGTAATCTATGGCTGTTATGATATATTTATGTTGCTACGAGGATGGCGGACTGATTGGGCCTATAATAGCTAGACCCCACTGCTGAAAAGGGGAGTCTATCGAAACTGGTTGCAAAGGGAAAGCTGGTTTTTGTATCCATCCGAATGTTTTTTGACAAATCAAATACTTGCGACATAAAGCATGAGTGTCTTTAAAAATGGTAGGCCAGTAATAACCTGCTCTTAATAATTTATGGGTAGTGGTTTCTCCACCAAAATGCCCACCATCTTCTCCTACATGCAATTTCAATAAGACTTTTTCTGCTTCATCTTTCTCAAGACATCGCATTAGTACTCCATCAAAATTTTGACGAAACAAAATACCATTAATCAGCTGAAAAGAAGCAGATTTTAATCTTAGTGCTCTCCTTTTTGTGGGATCAAGGTGATGGGGAGTTGATCCATGTATAAGACAAAATTTAATGTCATCGTAACAGGGACTAACAGGGTTTTGTGCACAGCAGATTTGATTTTGATAGTGTTGTCCTGGATTTAACATATCATTTTCCTCTTGCTGTCCTATAGCTAAATCAATGACTAACTTGCATAAACTGTGGCCCCTTACTATTTGTGCTAGGGTGATTTCTATATCATACTCTTGCAAGTATGTGACCCAGTTTGCCCTTTTTTCACCTAGTTCTTTCTGTACTAACAGATTTCTTATAGCCGAGTAAGGGACAATGATTTTCATCCTAGATTTCAATAGATAAGATCGGAAGTGCTTTACTTCTTTGAAAATAGCATAGGCTTGCTGATCTACTGCTTGGTAATTAAGTTCCTCCCCCTTGAAGGATGAACTCATAAAGGTGATTGAGACTTCATTGTTTTCAATGTTCTTTTGAGTTAGGACGACAACATATGAGCGGTCAGAGGCAAACGTGTAGAGGGTGAAGTCTTGCAAAAATTTGGGGCTCATTAGAGAAGGAGCATCTATTATGGCCTTTTTTATTGAATC
>JASDQU010946009.1:23069-33366 GCA_032191745.1 Picea mariana
TTTTTTATTAAGTTTTGTAATGGTCTCACCATTTCTGAAAAGATGGGGACAAATCTTCTAACAAAGTTTATCTGACCTAAGAAAGATTGCATGGACTTTTTTGAAGAGGGAGGGGGAAGTTTCGAAATGAATTGAGTTCTTTCAGGATTGATAATCATCCCTTCACTTGATACAATGAATCCGAGGATCTTACCTTGTTCTACTGCAAAGATAGATTTTTTAGGATTCAAAAAAATGTCGTACTTACGACATCATTATAGAACGGATCTTAAATGAGCTAAATGATCTTATTTATTTTTTGAGAAGACAGTGACATCATCTAGGTAAACTACTACAGATTGATTGATTAAGCCTTGAAAAGCGATGTCCATCGCTCTTAGGAAAGTGGCACCAGCGTTTATGAGTCCAAAGGGCATCTTTCTATAAGCGCAGGTGCCCCATGGAGTGCGGAAGGTGGTTTTGAGTTGGTCTGGAGGAGACATAAGGACTTGGTTGTACCCTGAAAAACCATCCAACAAGGATAATATTTCAGAACCAGATACCTGTTGAAGGATCTGTTCCATGGGAGGGACAGGGTAGTTGTCTTTATCAGACGCTTGGTTAAGATTTCAGAAATCGACACATAGTCAGATTTCACCACTCTTCTTTCTGACAGGGACAAGATTAGAGACCCATTGTGTGTGCCTAACTGGGAAAATTATCTTAGTTTTCAGGAGCTTGTTTAATTCCTTCTTGACTATTGGTTCGAGTTTTGGGTGCATTTTCCTTAACTTTTGTTGAAAAGGTTGGGTTTGGGGTTTCATGGGAATAATGTGTTGTATGATGTTAGGATCAAAGGTTTTTAGGTCGTCGTATGTCCAAGAAAAAACATCTTTGAATTCCTTAAACAACTTAATAAATGCTACTTTTTCTTACTCAGAACACTCCACCCCTAAACTAATGCATTGTGGGTTGTCTTTAGTTCCCAAATTTACCTTTTCATGTGTCAAAGAGGAACTATTCATTTTACAGTTCACTGATTTTCTGAACTTGTCGTGAAGATCAGAAAATTTTTCTAATCTAACTACAGATTTCGGGATAGAGTTTACCATGTCTGATGAAGATTCTGGAGATATTAGATCTGCTATTACCGTAAAGTCACGAAGATTTTCGTCATGGGTTCCTTCGTCGATCACCACGACCTAGAAAGTTTCGTCCATATACAGAAAAATTATAATCTGTTGATCGTCATCGAGGACTCTCCAATTTGTGATGTTGTCTGGGACAGACGGTCTGAACAAAATTTCGACGAAAAATGCATTCGGAGATAAGCCTTCTGTAGGAAAAAGTTTTGAAGCGACGTTAGCTAGCAAATCAATTGCTGAATTATTAAATCTAGGAATAGAATTTATGTTAAATGCAAAAAACTTGTTCATCAAATTCCATACCTCGGTTTGATAGCTTTTAAGGTGCGGAGATAAACAGTGGATATAATTTTTTACCTGTCTAACCACGATTTTCAAATCACCAAAGACAGTCAAATTTTGAATGTTCAGGTCTAATGTTTTTCTGAGGCCTTGCAGGAGTGCCTCATATTCGACTGTATTGTTTGTACATTCAAATTCTAACCAACAAGAAAACAGAGTCTTGTTACCTGCTGGATCGATGAGCACGCAACCTGCACCAGCTCCTTCCTTATATTTTGACCCATCAAAGTAAAGAGACCATATTTGATTGTCATCGGTTGCATGTGACCACTGAGAGGGAGTTGTTGGCTGCGTATATGTCAAAATTTCAGATTTTTATTCTAGGTCAGTGATGGTGGAAGTTTCGGCCATGAAATTTTTGAAAAAGGTATCCATCCCCTGTATTTCGGGAGAATTGGCAGAAGGAGTGAATGGTTCATTGGGATCATTTAAATTAGTCACCATGAACTTCAGATAACGTTCACAATTTACCTTGATTCTTTTGGGCTTTCCATTCTCGGGCAGCCACAAGTGAGACCAATCCATTGCAAAGTAGCCATGTAATTGCTCTGACCAATCTCTACTTAAAAACAAACCATAAACATCTAGAATATCTACAACAATGATATCAATCACTTGATGAACTTTAGGTTTAGACGACAATCTTATAAGCACATTTCTTAATTCGCCTATCACTTTAACACTAGTTCGATCAAGTTGGATAATTTTCAAGATGGATGGTTGAACTTCGGAATTAATCTTTTGACAGATAGAACAAGGCATTACGTTAGATGATGCACCTGAATCTACCATATAGTTAGGTACGTTCTTATTGAAAATTTCAAAAGTTAACAAAAATGGAGGGACATTTCTACGAATATTAACAGTGGAAGTTTGCTGCTTTTTACTCACAGCCTCTGAAATTGGTTTATCTACATTTGTTACATTATTTACAGGAAGGTCTCTTTTCTCATGAGGCTTGGATGTGGTTTTGGCGGAGGCCTTTTGAGGAATTTTGGGGCTGTTTTGAACACCTTTGTTATTGCTCGGATTGCTATTTTTGTTGTTCTCTGCAATATTCTGCAACATTTTTTGCAGAAGAAAAGGGAATTTTAATAATTCGTAAACAGTGATATTAGACCTAATATTTTTTAGATCTTCAACCAAATCATAATCTAAACTTGGGTTTAATGAATTCTGTTTAGTCTCAGTTGATTTAGACTGTTTTTGAGGCAAAGTCGTAGTGATTTCAAAAGAGGGCTTATTTGTTGTCTTGCTCCTAGTATTGTAAGGATGCACTGTTTCGAAATTAGATTGAAAAATGCTATCCAAAAAATGTCTGAAAATGTTCGGAGAGGATTCATATTCTTCTACTGTTTCTTGTTCAGCTACCTCTTCAGGAATCTCGAGAGGAAACAAGTTATCATGTGCTTCTAGGAACATTTGAATAGCAAATTGCAGGGTTTCTAGATTTAGGCCTTCAGTATTTGAATTAGGTCAGTTGGTGGGAAAAGGCTTCCTAAAAGGGGGTTTGTAAGGCCCTTTGCTAGAATAAGCTTCTTCAGCTGATCTTTTCAAATATATAACTTGGTTGGACAATTTTTGAACGACTTTCTATAAGTTTTCTAAATCTGAACTCTCGGGTTGAGCTTTGATTTGGAAAGGTCTAGGAAGGATTTCAATTTTCTTTTTAGACTCTATCTCGTTGCTAGTAGTGTCTTTTAAACTGAGAATGTCTTTCTTGATCTGACTGGCCTCTTTGAAGGATTCTAACAACATGGCTTTCTTGGATCTCTTTACCCAAATGACTATGTTTTGATGTAAGGCTTTCGTGTAGTATGCGACTATAAGATTTTCGGTAGGCATCGAATATGTGGGGATTCAGTTCTTTAGTGTCAAGAACCTTTGATTAAAGTCTTTGATATTTTCTTTGGGGTTCATTTTTAAACTAGAAATTTCCATGACTAGAACTTCAGGAGACTTGTCATCTTCGAACTTCTCAAGGAAACAGGATTCAAATTTCTCCCATGACACGATGGTGTGGGGCTGTTGGGAAAAGTACCAGGTAGATGCATTGCCTTCAACGGTGTAGGGAAACAATCTACAGACTACGTCTTCGTTCTCAACACTACGGAGTCTAATGGCTAACATAAACTTTTTGATGTGATCTTCAACATTCTGTTTGGAGTCCGAGTCAAACTTAGAGAGCCATTTCTCTGGGTGTTTGGGTAAAGGATGTTGAGGCCCAGGTATGGCCACTGCATCTTGGTCGAGCCAGGGTCTGGTGGGATTGTTTAGGTTGGCCATAGGTGTGGGTGGTGTCGAAGGTTGGGATGAGGAAATGCCTTCTTCAGAGGATTATTCTACAGAAGAAGAAGGAGATGAGAGAGGTGGTGATGGTGGTACACCAGATCCTCCTGCTGCAGGAGTGAGGATTGGATATATAGGGTTTAAGGTGAGGTCAATACCTCCAAGTTGTTCTCTGATATCAGAGAAGTCTAATGGTTGATTCATAGGTCGGTTTGGTTGTCTTATATGGGCTAAGGCACTGTGCGTTCTTATGAGAGATTGCCAAACAATCTCTTGTATGTCACCACCCATAGGATTTGGAGTTACTGGTTCAACTGTGATCCATTGATCATCGTTTGATGTGGTTGTTGTTTGAGGGACAATATTGTATTCTGAATGAATTCTAGTTACTATAGGTGAGGGGGTAGGTGGTGGAGGAGTCTTACGACCTCCTCGTGCCATTAATAGTTTTCAGGCCCTCCTTCTAGTGCCATTTGTTGACGGGCGAAATTGACCACTCATCAACTGGAGGAGTGGATCCGGTCCAGGTTTGTCCAATTAACCCAAGCCATTTGGATTAATCCACTTCGACGGGTTTAGCAGCTCTGTTGGACGATCTAAGTCCTAAAGAAAGCAAAAAATATAACTAAAGGAAATAGAAGGATCTAATAAATGACAATCGCTAACAAATATACATGCATCTGTAGTTTAACTAATTAATACTTATAAAATAACTCTACTTATCATATGCACAATATATACAAATAATTCTATTTCTAATATATATAATATGTACAAAATACGAATTTTAATCTAAATCCGTGAAAATTGAAAGTAAATTGATTTTTTAAATAACAGTAAAGCTATTGTTTAATCTTTTTGATTTGTTTTCTTATAATGCTTATATAAAATAAATCGAATATCAAACTGTCTAATTAAACAAAAGAAATAACAGATGGTAAAAAGTATTTTAACTACAAGGAACTTCTATATTTATCATGCTAATGAAATCAAATAACAAGCTGACCTGTTGTCGCATCCAATATTTGTTCGATGTGTAGCATCCAATCACCTTATCTGACGAGGTAAACCTGCAACAGATCCCGAAATTGATGCTAATAAATGCGAAGCATCAATGATGAAGTTTGAATCATAACAACAGAACATATAACATATGTAGTCACAGTAATCTTATAATCTTACAAGCAACCATAATAAGATAATTCTTCCTGTGAGAACTTGCGTATAAACGTTTGATCGAAATTTGAGATAAACCTCTTAATTCAAATTGAACGAATGATTATTGTGTACTAAATCTGGAACATGAGATATGGATAATATATAAACTTTTATTCTATCAAATTGTAGTAAACCATGACAGCGAAAGCAATCATAATCTATTTACAAATTGAAATAAACATGACTTGAATAAAACCACAATACGGAAAAGCTAAAGCTGTGACGAATATTATATTCCATTCAAGTCTATAAATGAAAAATCCATAGTCTTTCCCCAGGCTGAGATGATGCCATGTTTACAAAATAACATGCTTATATAGGTTCCAAGAACAAAATGTTTCCTGTTGATAATATCAAATCTGTTCCAAAAATATGGCAGATGCAACCTCTCTGATTTTACTTGATATCAAAATACCAATAGCCTAATCTATTTACTAAAAACACAAATTTGATATGGCTAAAGGATCTCAACAGTGCCTCATATCTCCTTGGAAATCATGGGTTCCTGAAAACAAATGAAAATGGGGAAATTTTAGATATGTTTTCAATTGTCAAATCAAGCAATTCGAATTTTTCTAACTGGCTACAGAATCTTACGATTCTGTAGCTAGTTATAATTACAACTACAATCATATTTTATTCAACAAACAAAACAAACAAATCTTTATAAGAAAGGTAATCTATTCAATCAAATCATATATCCTAACTTGAGAGTGACGAAATCATACTAAAATCCAAAAAGATCATACCTCAAATCATGGGATTAAAACATATCAAGCAATCTTGGAGTTTACGATTGTTGTTGCTGCTTCTACATTCTTAAAAATGACAAATCCTGTAGTTTTTAGGTGTTTCTCCTTTGCTTGAGTTATGGATTGGAGTCTACTATTCTTATTTGTCAACAAATCCACTTGGTCTTTTAAAGACTTAAGCTGGGACTGTAGCAAAGGCACATCTGTATAATACCTGTCGATCCAAGATCAACATTCATCACAATAGGGCTGTAGAGACTATGCATTGGCACTGACATTAAGGATTGGAGAAGCATCCACCCGAAAGGTAGGTCTATCACAGAGTCGAATGCCCGAGAATTCTGGGTTACCTTTTAGAGATGGAGGTAGGTTGTTTACATAGTCATAGGGTGTGTCAGGATAGAGCCCATATGACACGGGGTCTTCTTCAGCCAAAAACCTCTCAATTTTTGAGTCTGAATCTTCACTTAATTCAATTGTGTTGTTTGTGTCTGCACAGGGTTTGAATTTATTTCGAGTACATCATGAAATCAAATGACCAGCCCTTTTATTCTTGTAATTAACATTAACGCTGCCCTTTAGCTTCTTCCCTGTGGGTCTTTTAACAATTTTAGTGCAACTCTTTGGGTGTGAACCCAGTTGATTGTCTGGTTGAGTAACATCAGGGTAGGTCGAGGGTTCAATATTAAGGGCAAGATCGCAGCGCATGAGCAGTGGAGGAGAGGCGGTAGGTTTCACAAGGGTTTCTATGATAACCGACTTATCAACCTGTCCCAACTCACTGTTGCCAAAGCCATTTCATAAAATAAATGCATCCCAACAATCATTTTGTAATTGCAACTGATGCACAAGGATAACTTTAACTAAACCATGATGGAATAAACTCGAATCAGACCTCTATCTCTTAAACAATTTTCCCATATTGTACAAACTTATAAGTAGGAAGTAGGGCATATTCAACGGGAAGTCAATGAAACTCATAAGAAATCACAGATGATACAGGAAAACTAACCCAAATCTTCCTTCACACGTAATGAATTGTTTCACAATAGCAAGTAGATCATGCCACCTAGGTTTTAAGGATGATACTGGCATACCTCGGTTGCAACTAGTAATTTTCCATGAGGTGAACATCAAAGTCCAGGGGACCTCTTCAACTTTTGCGTTCTTGAACCATTTTTTCCCGATAGCTGGTAAACCCATGGCTCAGCTTAAAAACTCTTCAGTTACCTCTAGCTGCATGTCACCTATCTTTGCTCTGCAACCATCAAAGGTCCATGCGAACTCTTGGGAAACTCTCAGATTGAAACCCTTAAACTTTTCTATGAATAAACGCAAACCGTTCCTTTCTAAATCATCCCTGGTATTATCATATGATAGCAAGGTTTGGATGCCATTAGGCTCAATCCTTACCACTGGAGCCATGACGAACAGAAGGGAATCAACATAGAACCTACAGGTAGGGTTTGATAAAAAGCCATAGAGCCATAGCCCTGAGCCTCAACAAAACAATACTATGACAGTTCAAACGGTAGGCAGAGGCGTTCATCACCATGTGTGGGAATGAAATCATGAATCCTGAGACCATACAGAAGAGTAATGGCATGTTGTACTTTATATGACACCTAGGCATTGGGTACGTATGAGGATCAAAACACTTGGAAAACTATAGTACACACATTCATAGCTTGATTACAAAGGTAAGTGTATCAAATAAAAATTTAATAATTAAAAGTTTTATGAATCAAAAATCCATTAATATAAATCGAATATTAATGAATGGAGGTATTTCACTTATGTAACCAAGGCACGTTTAGAACCAAGGAGTTATAAACAAGGAGAACAATCATGTTCATAGCAAGAATATGACAATTCGATAATAGACCATATGAACAGTTTTTATTTAATCAAAAATCAAAACAAAGTGTCAATTCCAGCTGCAAGTTTTCATGCTTACAGTAATGAAAACAATAATTGAAAGGAAGATATGTAAAAAGCGACAAGCGACAAGTGTCATTTAGTGACAATGGTCATAACGAGTAATGAAAATTTAGAGACCCTGTATAGGCAACTTATAAACAATAGAAATTATATTATTGCTAGCAACAGAAAACTGAGTTAGAATCACATTACAGAACTAAAATATATCAAGAAGAGAACAGATTAACCTGTGTAGGATTTTGATCAGAGATTTAAGACCTTGACAGGACATTTGAGTTTTAAGATCCTAGATGAGCAGAAAAAGGAATGGTTCATTGCTACCCTCTTGCCACACATCAGAGTTCCTCTAATCCAACAAAAGATTACTTCATAGGCTAAGTCACTAGATATCACCATGAAATTAGAATCAACCCCGATGGTAGAATCCATATCATATATGAGTCAAATCTTGAGTCAGCTAACTAGCTTATCATTGCAGGTCGAAGATATGAAGAAAGACAAGGGAAATATAAAAGAGAATACATTTGGTGTATCAGATGCAAATCATAAGGCCATGACAAGGAGAATTGTCCCCTATTTCATGAATACTTTGCCTCTAGAGCTTTGAGCCCTTTGAATCAAGTTACCCTACCATGGTGTGAGGTATGTAGAAATCGGCATCACCCTGGTGAATGTTACTATTTGCAAAAATATGTCCAGACACCAAAAAATATGTATTTCACATTCTATAAGTCAGTAGGACATGATGACAGGGATTGTAGGGCTTATGATATCATGCATGAAAGGTTGAGGGATATATACAAAATTCAAGGTGAAGTATAGAAAGAAGGAAGCAATACACAGTATAATTCCCTTGGGAGAGGAAACTTCAACCCTCATGGTGGATTCCAAGGAAGAGGAAGAGGAGGAGGTATGGGTCTAGGTCAAGGATAGATCATCTGTTATAATTGTGCACAACCATGACACTTGGAAAGGGACTTTCAGAACCCTTGTACCACTTGTAGCTACTGCAACTCATTCGAGCATGTTATCGAGGAATGTCCAGCATTACTGGCTAAGCTTCAAGTGAAATGAGGAGGAAACCAAAAAATACAACTAATCAAATAAAAAATACACAAAGAAGATCCTAGAGTCATTGTTATTACTAGAGGAGGCTCTTTTACAGGAGAAGACAGAGTGATCCAAGGAAATACTATAGAAGAATCAGGATTTAGGAAAGTTGCAGAGAAGACACAAGAGTTTGATCCTAGGAAAGAGAAGCATATATTTAAGGAAGAAAGAAAGGAATTCGGAAGAGATCAGGATTCTTCATCAAAGGTTTGACCAGAAGTAAGAGAATGTGGAATTCCTCTGGCATTTGATCAGTCTGCTTTGCCCAGAGATGGAAAAGAGGTGAGTAAACTTGTCAGTTTCTTGTATACATTTATTGAGTTGATTAAAGATGAAAAATACATACAAGAAATACAAAATTTGGTTATAAAGTATGATATAGGAAGGGTATATCCTTTGTTGAATAAAGTAGTACATCAACTATCCAAGAAGAGAAGGAAAAATAAAGAAATACACCTTAATTCTCAGATTGGAGAATACGATATAGACTATGTGGTCCTTGACTAAGAGTCAGAGGTCAATGTCATGACGAAGCAGACTTGGGCACTGATGGGAAAACCTAATTTGATATATTCCCCTATCAAGCTTAGGATGGATAATCTGAAATCTGTAAGCCCCTTTGGAAGACTGGAGCATTGTTGGAAGATTGGTTGTTGTCATTGATGTCAACCCTAGTCATGGGTTTTGGACCGCAAGATTGATGAAGGTATTTGGACATGAAGGAAAATGCACATGCAGATACAACACCCATGGATGGATAGTATACATCATGTTGTTTCTGGTGGTATGTGGCACGTCNGAAGATAATTAAAGAAAAGAATTACAAATAAGAAAGTGTCAGGTCAGCCCTAATGTTAAAAGGAAGTGACATAAATGGTATAAATAAACATCATTATACATTCATTTGATACAAGTCAAATTTCAGAGGAAATAAGAAGAAAAGATGGCCGGATTTCAAGGGAGGATGAAGTCTTTTGGTGATGTGTTATAAGGTATGTTATTTTCAGGTCATCTTACCATTTTTGCTATAACTTTTTTTTCTAGAATGACTCAGATGGTGAAATCACTATGGCATTGAGAATACATACCAAGGTACCTCTGGTAAATATTTCACTCTTGATTCACTATAATTATGGATATACACTCTATGGAAGATAGGGTTTGTGACCGGTCCTGAAGCTAGTCAATAAATAGGTGTTCCGGGTAAAATAGTCATAACTGCTTCATTGAGAACCCAAATGAAGTGGGACAAATTTTATTGGAAAGAGTACGAACTTTAGTTTCGTGTGTGTGATTTTCAAAATCGGATGTTAATTATTGAGTGCGGGGCATTCTGTGCAAGTTCACTCTCATGAATAGACCGGAATTGAATAAAGCATACCATTCTTTCTATAACCTCTTTTTGGGGAGGATTAAAGGAGTTAAAATTGGAGGATTTTCAGAAAATACATTTATTAATATTATCTAGAGCATCAAAGTACTCCAAGAATTGAATAATTGCAGAAATTGAAGAAGTCTCAG
>JASDQU010946010.1:0-30956 GCA_032191745.1 Picea mariana
GAAGTTTCCTTACGAAGTTTATCTCATCTTCTTCTGAGATATACCCTGATCCTTCTGTTGTTTGTACATCCATTCCTTTTGTAGAAGTTCTAAAGACTGCATCTTTGACTTCAGATGGTCCTCCTCTTCTCATTTCATAAGCAGTTAGTATGCCATGTAATTGCACCACATTAAGATTTTGAAGATCCTTCTTTTCTTCAAGAGCTAATACTTTTGACTCAAATTTTGCAGTTAGGGATCTCAAATTGTTTTCAACCAAGGTAGATTCGGTTATTGTTTCTCCTAGATTTCTCATGTAATTTACAATCTCATCAAGACGTAAAAAGAAATTGGCAATGCTTTCTTCATTATTCATTTTAAGATTCTCATATTGAATTCTGAGGGTTTGTAATTTAGCACTTTTTACCTTTGCATCACCTTCATAACTCAGAATGATTTTGTCCCATATGTCCTTTGCTGTGTTCAGCTGCATGACTTTGACAGATTCTGATTCAGTTAGGCTTCCTAACATAGCATTGACTGCTTTTGCATTTGTTTCATAGGTTTTTCTTTCTGTTGGATCTGTTGGTACTGCAGATGGATATTGATATCATCCTTCAACAATAGCCCATACATCTGCTCCCAGAGATTGAAGATAAGATCTCATCCTTGTTTTCCAGAAGATTAAATTGTTTCCATTGAAGAGTGGAGGCCTAATAGATGCCATTCCGTCTTGATTGCTCATTTTGATTGATCTTCCTTCTAGCGGTCAAGCCTTTTCAGAAGGACCAGGATCTGATACCAATTGTTGGAAAATACTAAGAGGGGGGGTGAATCAGTATTTTGAGCTATTAATTTTTTTTTACTTTTCTTTCACTGAAAAATCTTAGTCTACTTTATAGAGACCAGTTGTTGTATATTCTTATGAAAAATAGTAGTGCATCCAGAGATCATGTTATGGATTTCTTCATTCATCAGATGTCTTTTAAACAGTAATTCAACAAAATAAACTAACACAGATGAATAGGACACATGAACACCAGAATTTAAGGTGGAAACCCAAATAGGGAGAAAACCACCGCTGTTGTTGTCTTTGTCTTCAATGATTTTATTAAGAAAACATTCTACAACAATGTACTAGTGCAGACTCATACTAGTATGCAGGCTTCTACCTACAGAAGGCTACAACCTTCTCTCATTTACCAGCCTTTCCTAGAAGGGAGATTCAACCCCCTGAAGATAGCACCAGTTTCTACTGGAAGATTGCTACTACTGAGGGGTTTAACCCTCATACTCACTGCTGACCACGTTTCATTAATTTTCACACTGGATCAGGCAGTTTCATCTAGTGGTTATGACAGTAACAGAAATTATCTCAAGAGTAAACACAGATCTATAGACTGTCAGGCAGTTACCAAAGGACACATATTAAACAACTCAATAAACTTGGAGATGATGCCTCTGATCTCATGGTTGTTGAACCCACAGTCGTGATCTCTCTGTCAATGTAGATCTGTCGCCTGACTGCCACAAGGAGGTTCCTCTTTCTTCAAACCTTTCATGTTGCCTGCACAAATGACATCACCCACCAGTAGATATCCCTACTGTCAGAAAAAAATGGCCTCCGCATCCGTCGACCACACCCTCTACCGAGAGCATCGACCCCTTTTTAAGCCCATTGGTCCAGGACCCGTTCAACGCTCATCGGGTCCAATATTTATTGCTTGGAGGAAATCGGGCTCCTCTTTAAAATTTGAATTAAACCTACGCGCACCCTTTTAAATCAAAGGTCCTGATCATTTCTGGATCTGACAGTCTAGATTCACTCGCAATTTTGCATTTCACGAAATCGAGGTTTTTGATGTCAAGTGACTTTGTCATTACAAAGTCCCGATCCCCGATTTGCTCCTTTCCCGAGATTTAGCCCCTTCCGGCTACACAATGGTCCATATGAACTGTCTCTGTGTGAATTTGGTCTTATCACTCCATCGGAGTTTCGGCACTTATGATAACATAATATTTATGTCCATGGTATTTGCAATTTCCAAATTCGCGATGTGCTTCAGCCCTCCTGGCTGACCCTGGTTCACGTGACCGTTACCTGTAACCGCATCCTTATCTTTGATAGCTGGCCTCCACTAATCCTCTATCCTCCTTCGCTGTTGTGCTGACAGCTGTACCCCACTCATCGGGATTTCACGGATCACGATTTCGAAAGGCACAAAACCTTTGTGCCTGGGATCTCCGATATCCTGATTTTCGATTAGCCGATGAACGACCTCTTGTCGGGCCTTTCGCCTATGGCACCAATCTCCTGCCACGCATCCTCTCAGATGGACGGTCCCGATTGTGTCGCAATTTTGGGACTTTCGATGTCCTGTTTCTTTTGACCTTGGGAACTTCGATTTCCCGATTGGCGATATGCCGACTCGCTCCTGATTTCCGACACCTGTCCCTCAAATGGACGGTCTTGATACCTTCGAGATTTCGAGACTTTCGATCTCTCATTTCCTTCAACCTCAGGAACTCTGATTTCCCAATGTCCAATATGCCGACGGTGCCTTGATCTTCGACACCTGTCCCTCAGATGGACGGTCCCGATCATCGATGCCTCTGCTGACGTCACACGTGGTTTGACATGTGTTAGATCCTACCACGTGTCACTCTGATTCGTGACTTACATGTGCCTGAAGTGTTGAATCTGAATGACACCTATCATTCCCTGGTTGTGCCACATGTCCCTTGCCGATGTGGTATGCTGTCGTGAGTTGGATCAACGGTTCAGATGCAATCTTGGCTCAACGGCTGCGATTTCATCGCGAAATCGCATATTGCGATTTTGGGGTTTTTGTTGTCATTGTTCACGAGACTCGTGAAACTCCGATTCGCAATTCTCCGATGAAGCCTCCTGTCTACATGTGGATGGTCCCGATCGTTGCTTGATTTAATGGCTGTGATCAAATCGCGAAATCGCAACCGCGATTTCAGAGTTTTCATTGTCGAATGAATTGGACATTTCAAAATCCCGATCTCCGATTCTCTGATGGCTTATCCCCCTAGCAGCTTCTGCAGATATGATCGTTGTCGGGTGTCTGCTTCCAATATGATGGCTCGGATCACTTCTTCTGCATGCCAACTTCTGTGCTTAACATCTGCACAACTTCTCCCGATCTAACAGCTATCGGGATTTTCGAGTGAGATCCGACGGCTCTCGGTCTCTTTCCTGTGCTTCTTGCGCGTATAAGAATGCTATTTCTCCTGAGCTTATCTTCCTCGAATCCTTAAAGGATTCTAATATCTGCTTCACTGTTGTACTTAAGCCAGCATCACTACTGTACTTGCCATCAATGACAAGTCTATGCTGCCTGTAAAAAACAGTTCCAACATTTTGAAGGAGAATGAAGGATGCCCCCCGGCACGATAGAGTCTGTATTAACAAGAAAAACATGGCCAGTATCGGTTTTACTCTCTAGAAGGAGAGTAGGATCGACCGATGATTGGATCGGATCAACCAATGGTAGACTTGGATAGACCACTTTGGCACTCTTCAGAGGAAGAGTGGGACTGACTGAGGAAGGGACTGGATCAGTCACTTTGAAATTCCTCAATGGAGGAATGGGATTGACTGATGGAGAAACTGAATCGACCACTTTGGCACTCTTCAGAGGAAGAGTAGGACTAACTGAGGAAGGGACTAGATCAATCGCTTTGACATTCCTCAATGGAGGAATGGGATCGACCGATGGAGAAACTGGATCGACCACTTGAGTTTCATTCTCCAAGGGAATAATGGGGTCGACGGGTGGAAACGGATCGACCGCTTTGGTGTCACTCTCTTGATGAAGAGCGGGGCTGATCGATGACGGAACTGGATCAACTACTTGGGTTCATGGTTCAATCAAGGAGGAAACTAGATTGACCACCTGATCAACTGGACTGACTGGAGATGGAACTGGATTGACTAGTCCATCAAGCAATGATGGGTCAGAGGAAAGCTTACGATAACCTTTTGGAAGTTGAAGTTTTTCCAAAAGAGAAGAAGCCTCATCCATGCGAGAACAAAGGTGAGAGTAATGATTACCTTTACATAACATGCAAGGGAACTTGACAATTTTCTTCTTCTTACCAACTTGAACATCACTAGTTGATGGGGTATCATCGACATGACCGACAGAGGCCGATGACGTGGAGGACCATATTTCTAAGACCTGGGTAAGACCAAGGCAATCCCTTAGAAAGTGGTCACCCTTACAAAGGCTGCAAGGGAATTTGGGTTTTGTATTCTTCATTTGAATATTGTTGATCTCATCAACACTCCCATTACTATTAACAGTTACTGGTTTCTTAGAGCCAACATCTGATGTTGTTGGGGCCTTTATCCTTTTCGGGTTCTTCTTCTTCTTCTCTTTCCATTTCTTCTTCTTCTGATCAACCTGGCTACTTGCTTTAGAGCTTTCACTAGGAGAAGAAGGAGAAATGGTAGGAGACTTGATGGGCAAAGAAGGCGAAAATTCGACGTGAGGTTGATGTGTGGGTGGTGTATTAACATTCAAAGTATTAGGTGCAATTGAAACATTGGGAGGATTCGAGATCACCAGAGTGGGGAACAACCAAACTGGTAATCCGATAGTGAGTCCTGGAAGACTCAGTGTGGCAACATATGGAGGACCAAAGTTTCCAAACGAAGGAAAGGTATAAGGTTCCCCAGGAAAAGGGGTTCCTCCATTGGTACTCCCAGGATTCAATGCCATTAACACTGACTTGACCTAAGGTCCACTAAGTAAAACAAACAACACACGCTATGAATCTAAGAAGAAAACAATCAAACAAACCTTCCTATGATGAAGCCACTAGTTGATGATGAAATCCAACATCGCGAGATCAAAATAGGAAGGGGTAGGGATAGAGTGGGTGGATTAGTTACATTGGTGACCTGCTTAATAGACTTACACCTTGGTGCAAGCTTCCACGCAGTAATTGTGGATTTACCCTCCAAGGAGCCTGAGTGAGTTTGACCAACGTCTGTTCTAGGTACCGTGAATACTTTCCCCTTCACAGTCACCTTGTGTAATAACCTAGAAAGATAGGCCATTAAGGTTACCACCAACAACAATAAATCCTGGGGGGATAGTCGACAGTCCGATCCACACACAAGGGCGGGGTATCTAGCCCAAAATCAACTCAAAAGGCTTCCACTCATCATTCTGGGTATATCTCTGAGTGATCCCCATAATACATGCAATCTCTACACTAATATCAACAAAGAAGGGTGAGTAACTCTTCCAATATCAATGAGACCTCGTGCTTGACCCTTGTGTCAGAAGGGCTTCCCAGGACAAGATGTTGCAAATGGAATTTAACTCTCCCTACCGCAAGATACTAAGTTTGTTTGATAGCCTTGGAAAGTTATCCTTTCAACCTATTCCAAAGCCCTACACCTTAAACTAATGTAGGTTTGCTAACAAAGATGTAAAAAGTATGATAAATTTTAGTTAAGCATTGAGTTTAATGGCTGTTGTTTACTCAGAGAGTGTACAAAAGTGAAACTGATGGAATGATGACTTAATTCCCAAAAATATGCATGAAATATGATAAGAAATCATTCCTTTTCAATAGATACCTATTTAAGGGAAAGAAGAAGAGTCGTTTTCACTATCAAACACTTGATAAGGAATGCCCTCAATCAATTTTGTTCTCAATCAAATCCAATGTAATGCTACAACATTTCAGAAATACAAACTAATATGCAAACTAATCACTAAGATGTACTTTTGTCGTTTTCATGTGAATGATAATCAATTCAATGCAAAATTTCTCCTGCCATCTACCCTTTCAGATCAAGGATATTCAGACAAGAACATGCAGATTTCACACAAACAACACACCCTTTTGCAATCAAACAAGAGAAAGAAAATAAAAAATGCAAAATGAAGGAGAAGGAGATTGGATCATATGAACTCAAAGAACCAAATGAGAAGAGTTATAGACTTCAAATGTCCTTCACTTGAGTTCCCACTCAGTCGGATAGGAGAGAAGAAAGCAAGGGATTGATTTCAAGCTCTCAACAACAAAAACTCAAAAAGAATGAAGAAGGGCATAAAATATGAGAAAAAAGATGTTTACTTCTCAATATGAAGCATGTCAAAGGTCAAAGGAAGAATGATTGAATCAAAAAACAACTCAGCAAGTCAAAAAACAAGGTTCTGACCTCCAAAAATTGCAATTTCTGAAGAGATTTTGGGCAAAAGAGGGATGGCGCTCTGGTATAAGGGCCACCAGATCATTATAAAGCTCTGTCTATCAGCTTAAGGGAGTGTTGGTGATCTTCTAACAAGGCAGGGGAGCACTGGAGTCCTAAAGCTCACAAAAAAGTCCAAAAAACCCCAAATTTCAATGGAATTTTGAAATCAGGCTGAGTGTGATGGGGTAAAGAGTCAATCAGAAAGTGAAATCAGATAAATGGGATGAATAGGGTCTGAAAAAAATCAAGTAGTACAAGGTCTATGAGGAATATCAAAACTAAAAGTTTGATTCGAATCCCTAGTGGAGTCGCCAGTTTCTGTTGTAGGAAAATCTTCCTGCGGACAGGTAGATTGCCTCAAAGAGCTAGACCCTAACTCTAAGACAGAAAGTGCTTAATGTGGACACTGACTTCCTTTCAAATCTATATAAACTAATACATAAGAAGGAAGAAGAACAACAGTACCTCTTTATCGACGTTTGTCCCTACATGCTCCAAATCGAGCTCCAAACTCTCGCTCCTTGCTGAGTCCTGTAAACAAACAAAGTACGACCACTTCCTACTCTATTGATATTAGCTTGAAAATAGATCTATATATCAATGATAAGTTCATGTAAGATTAGACACAAAATAGAAATAAATAGGCCAAGCAAATTATATTAATGAGGACAAAACATTGCTTACAGCCATAGATGAATTGCAACAGCTCTGCCAAGTCCTCCTTGTCTACCCCTTGCTCAAAAGATCCACGATCCGAATGATGATAGCTTCACCAATTTATCCCTATGAGATCATAGGTCTCTTGCTTCAAAAATATCTCTGTTCCAGCACCACTTATGAGATCATAAGTTTGGTTTGATTCTCCTTTTTCCAGTCCCCTTTCACCATTAGAAATCTTGCTTATATAGCCTTGGAGAGGCTTTAACCACTTGAGATATCCTTGGGGAAGGTGAGGACTTTCCTCCTTCAGTTGAGGATCTACCCTAAGATCATGGCTAGATTAGGGATTCGAATCCAACTTCCTTCCAAGAATGAAAGGATCCTTCCCCCATTCATCTCAACAACTTAACTACTGCCCAGAATAGGTAGCGCTCCCTCAAAAGGGCCATCAGAGCGTTGTAACCCTCCCTAGTAGGCTTTAGGGGGGCGCCAACGCTCTCAAAATACATAGCACTCCCTCAAAAGGGCCAGAGGAGCTTTATAACCCTCCCAGATAGTGTAAGGGGGAGCGTCAGTGCTCCCAGAAGAGGTATAGGGGAGCGCCCTCCTCCAAAAGATAGTTTTTTGAGTGTTTTCAGATGGCAAAAGGTTTGCAAGCCTGTTGACTCATTTCTCCTCTTCCAAATCAAATGTTTGAGGTGTTTCAAGTGTCCTTCTCATGTCGTTATATGCATGACATAGGCATCATGGCAGCATGCTTTCTTTGACACTTGCGACACTTGTGAGAAACATGCGACACTTGCGACCTTGTGAGAAAAATGTGACACTTACGACCTTTGTAATGACGACACTTGCGACACTATCAAAGTGAGTATTTTTTATGTGTAACAATAGWTACACCCTTGATAAGTTGACGTATCAACTACACCCATCAAGGCCCATAAACATTTTGGCATTTAATCTCTTGGGGTTAGGGTTTTGGATGCTTAGTTTTTTCTCATTTCTTATTTATGTTAAAAAGGCCTTTGGGGACTCATTGTAAACACATCTTCTAGTGAATGAGCATAGCCGTCACATCTCTTCTTAGAGATAAGCTACCACTATTCTAACGATTTCATTCACTATGTATTTTAATAGTTTATGTATATTTGTTTTATTAATAGAAATTGTTTGTTATTGTATCTCTGTGTTTCTTACAATATATCTATGTATTTCTTTGTTACATCTATGCCTTCATTTCATTCTCAGAATAATCCAGATTAATGGTATTAGAGAAGGTTGCTCCTTGTTGATTCTTAGTTCATGTCCCCGACGAGGTCAGGATAGAGAGAGTTGGTTCTTGAGCTAGTTTCTCTTGAGGACAATTTCTCTCTCTAGCCCAAACAACCTCCCATGGCGGAAGAAAAGTGAGATGATGGAGCAGGAGATTATTTTAATATGTTTCTCTAGGAAGCCCTCATGCGACAGAGAGACGAAATGATGGAAATTTTTCCCAAATCCTTCGATGAATGCCAATAACAATAGAAACATATTCATCAAAGGACACTTTGGTAGCACTACCCATTTTAAGGTACAAGTTAATTTTGATATTCCGATGTTTGAAGTTTAGATGGATATGGATTCTTTAGAAAAGTGGTTAAATCTGATAGAAGGTTATTTCTTTTTCCACAACTTTTCTGATAGAGAAAATATCACCTTGGCACTCCTTAAGGATTTCCCCATGTTAAAAATTGGCGGGAAACTTACTTGGAGCAAAATTCCATAGAGAAGTATGGAATATTTTGGGCCGAGCCCACTTGGGAATATTTTATGGATGCATTCAAGGAACAATATTACCCTATTGGAAACTACAATGAACAATACATGGGATGGACCACACTCTATTAAGAGAGGCGCCAAACAATTCTCAAGTTCAAAAATACCTTCCATACCTTGTGCAACAATCTAGGTGTGTTAAGCCCTAAATAATGGCTCATTGCCCCTTAATTGGGGAATATTACATTAGTAATGCTATTTTATTTATGTCAGCTTTAGTCCATTAGCTGTAATTATACCTCCTAGTCTCCTATATATACCAAGGAGAGATTTTTATTTGGGATCATCTTGTAAATGTAGATTTATGTGGGAATAAGTAGGTTTCCCCCTCGAAGAGGCTTATTATATGAATTTCTCTCTTTTTCAAGGCGTTGAGTACTTATTCTGAGGTTTTTCTATGCTATATTGATATTTGGTTCTTAACATATGGTATCAGAGCTCAAGGTCTTGGGGTTTTGCTGCTACATCTGAGACACCTTGGAATTTTTATACAATGTTTCAGAAGGAACGAATTGGAGGATATTTAGTAGACAGATCAAGGTACATTGGGTTAAAATTTCAGCTCCTGAGGCCTTATACTTTAGGATATACAACCTTTGCAAGATAGGGTTCTAGAATCATCCTGAACTGAGTCATTGCGAAAGTTTTGATATAAAAAAATTTCTGTAATGTTTCAAACCCTAAACTCGAGAGGATATTCAAAGAAATTAGTAAGTTAGCCATGGTAAAAGTTTAAGAATCTGGGTCATCTTACATTTGTAAATACACCCTATGGAAGATAGGGTATTTGACTAGTCCTATTGACTAGTCTCAAGAAGGTGTTCTAGGTAAAACAATCATAACTTCTTCCTAGAGTATCCAAATTGAGTGAGACTAGTTGCATTGGATAGTGGACATTCTGTAGTAATTCACGTACATGTTTTAGAATTTTATATTAATTATTTTGTGTGAGGCATGCTATACAAGTGAGATCTCTTGGAAAGGCCAAAAATCAGCAAGTTGTGGGGAAGTTACCGTAAATTCCACTTGGCACATCCAATTTTGACCAGACCTATGGAATTGTAGAGAAAAAATATCAGAGAAATATAAAAAGGAAAGTTTCATACCTAGAAGGGCTCAAACTTTGGAGATAAAGAAGAAGAAATATTGTCTAGCAGAACCACCTAAAAATCAAGGTTCAAAAGTGTTACTTGGCCAACATGCCACCCAAAAAGGGAACTTCTACACCAAATAAGCCTCTAGACAATCCTACATGGACTCTTGATGAAGGCGAAGAAATATGTAGGGACATAAATGATTTACAAAAGAAGACAGTAACAAAAGATGAGATAGAAGAGATGATGGAGGGTTTAAAAGGGGAGATCATGGAAGGATTGAAAATTTTCCTAATAGAGAGGACACCTAAAAGTGAAAATGTATCCCATGAAATTCATGATGAGGATACAAAGAAGGTGAATCAAGAATGGAGAAACTCCAACTTTGGGTTGAAGAAAAACCACGTTCCTAAGATCGATATGAGGAAGTTTGATGGCAAGGACCCAATCACATGGATACTTCATATGGAGCAATTCTTTGATCTACATAATGTGCTACATACACAAAGGGTACGAATTGATTCTTTATATTTAGAACCCAATAAGTTTGTATGGTATGGATGGATTTTTTCTCGCAAATCACTCATCACTTGTAAAATTTTCATGGTAGAAATGATAACACACTATGAGGATACAAGGAGCAATACCTTCTTTAGCCAATTGATAAATCTCAAGAAAAAGGGTTAAGTTACAGAGCACATTGAGAACTTCCAAAGATTGAATATAAAGGTAACAGATATTCCAGATGAGCACTTGACCAATGTATTCATAGGAAATTTAAAGGTTAACATTCAACATGAGGCTCACCTTTGGGAACCCAAATCATTGGAGAATGCATTTCGGGTGGCAAGAAATGTTGAAAGTAAAAATATGGATATGGATACTAAAAGGACCAATCCTAACAACTATAGAGAGAATAATGCTTCTTCTTCTAAAAAACCTCAGCCTATAAGGTTGACATCTCAACAATTGGAGGAAAGAAAAGAAAAAGGTTTATGCTTTAATTGTGATAGAAAGTACATTAAGGGACATAAGTGCGGTGAGAATAAATTATTCTACATAGATTGTGAAGAGGAAGAAGAACAAGAACAAGAACAAGAGCCATCTCAAGATGAAAAGCGTAGAAGCAATTTCGTTTGAAGAGTTGACTCCCACGATATTGTGTAATGAATTGGCTGGAATTAACACTCCTCAAACCCTCAAGATCGAAGGATATATCAAAAATAAAAAGGTAATAGTCATAATTGATTATGGCAGTACTCATAATTTCATTCACTATAAATTAGCCAAAGCTCTCAATTGCTTTGTATATTCAGCACCAGAGTTTCAAATAATGATTGCAGATGGAGGAACTATCAATTGCTCAGGAAAATGCAGTAAGATCAATCTTACTATGGGGGAATATGAAATGAATAGTCCAATGATTTCTATACCCATGGGCGGTGTCGATGTTGTACTAGGAATCCAATGGTTGCAATCATTAGGAACAATGGGTTTTATTTTTCAAGAACTTTTCATGAAATTTTCATTCGAAGGAAAAGAAATTAAGTTAAGAGGTATCACAGGGAAACCCGGTAAGGTGATAAGCTCTAATGGCATGAAAAAATTATTGAAAAAGGGGCATCAAGGTGTTATTGCCGAATTATGCTAACTAGATGTTCAAACATCTAAGCCATATATTCCTGTAGATCTCCAAGGGATCATTGATAAGCATTCCAAAGTATTTGAAGATATTCCCAAATGTCTTCCACCCACTTGAAATCATGATCATGATATTCACCTAATTCCTAGGAGTGTTCCTCATAACATCAGACCATACAGATACCCTTATGCCCAGAAGAGTGAAATTGAGCCCATGGTTGAATAAATGTAAGAGGCTAGCATTATTAGTGTAATATCGCTCGACCGAAACCAAATGCAAATGTAAAGCTAGTGAGCTATTTAGACATCATTTTTGTAATACACCTTTAATGGCATGGTGTGCACATATACTGCACAGTAAAGTGATGTAGTGTGCACATTTCTAGATACCGCGCATAGTAACTAAAGAGCGTACAACCTGGAGGTTAGTGGATACCACACACAGTAAATAAAGTGTGCACAATATTAAGGTCAGTGAACCCTTATGTATATGATATGCATTATAGGATGGTGAGCCAGTATTATAAGCTAGAATGCTTATGTTTTGGAATTAGGCCAGAGCGCCTAGATGTTAAAGGCCAGTGCACCTATTTTGTATGTCTCATGATTAATATAAAATACATCGTTTCACATAGACCGACCACGATAAAAGAGAAGGGGGACTAGATTCCACCAAATAGGGATAGGGAGGGCATAAATTTAAGAACAGGGCTAAGCTAGAGATCTTAAAGCCGAAAAGAAACATTATATTAATATTTCTTAAAAACATAAAGTATGGATAATTAATTTATCCTAAGTCCTAAAGTAGGGTACAAGTGTATCAGAG
The DNA here is from genome assembly GCA_032191745.1 of Picea mariana. Classification (NCBI taxonomy): domain Eukaryota; kingdom Viridiplantae; phylum Streptophyta; class Pinopsida; order Pinales; family Pinaceae; genus Picea; species Picea mariana. Next base: position 12,257 of record JASDQU010946010.1, read on the forward strand.
TAGCTTCCAACATGACAAGTGTCAAGTTGGAGACATGCATACTTATTGCCGAGACTTAGTTCCTTTGTAGGGATCGACCATTGTGGGGGGGAAGAGAAAGGTGGAAGAATTGCTGAGAATCTTACCATTTTTATTTCGACCAGAGAACCAATATAGATGATACATTCCATCAGTCCTTGAGCTATCCTGGTATCTTCCTACCACTGTACCCAAACTAGATTGATAACCATTCCTGTTGGTGTACCTATCAGCTTAGGAGCAGGATTGAAGAGGCGGCTTTTTGGGCCTGTGAGCAATTCTTTGAGTGAGAGAATTGACTCAAAGAATTGCTGGGGATCAATTTCCTAAAGGTGCTAAACTGCGGCTACAACGCTCTGAGACTTTCAGTTCAACCTATTGTTGAAGCCTTGGAAGGGAAGTGGGGTAGCCAAAGGACTGTTGAGAAGAGAAGGGGCACACTTCCTTGGGTGGGATAGGCATGTGGGGAAGGAGAGGTTGTAGGTTGTGGTTGAGTGAACACCTGAGAGGTAGTCCTTTCAGTTGACCGTGTGCCTTTAGCCTGGTTGGGAATCCATTACCTGGGTGGAGTCTAGTCCCAGCTCGGGGGTGAATCACTATTGAGAGTAATGAATAATGTACTCTAAGGCTAGGAGGTTCGTGGATGGTTTGCATGCAGTTGGTGACATTCCTACCAAGATAAGTGCCAGTTATGTGATGAATTTATATGTTGCATTGTCATTTATGTGTTATTTTATTGGTTTTATTGCATGTGTGATCATAACTGTTTGTATGTTTAAGGGTATACCCCTGTCTACGCTGCATGTCTGTGTTTACTATTAATTCAACCTAAAAATCATATATTTATAGAATGCAATTGTTTGTTTATGCTTTATATGTGAATCTTTCACTAGAGCATTGTATGTATATGTTTAATTGCATGCAATTCAACATGTATGTATGCTTGTGTGTATATATATGTATTTCTAGAGAAAAAATTATGTGACATAGCTCAGTTGCATACTGGGGTGTTACAATATGAGGTCAGAACTAAGTTAAGTGTCTGAGTAGTTACATTCCCGGGCCTGTTGGTGGCTGGGGGTATGTTACAGTATGGTATCAGAGCATCAGTTTTCGACACTGAGCCTGAATGGGCCAAACAAGTCGAATGGAGATGATATTATAGTACGGTATCAATTACAGTATGGTATACAGTATATTTGTGTTCATGGAAAATTGAGCCACCACTCGGAATAATAGTATGCATGGATTCATGCACTAAATTTAGCATTGCATGGAGTGCATACACATAGTAAGGGTGCACGTGGTGTGCACAGTATGGTAAGGCACAATGAAGTTTGGTTGGTGCACACACAATATAAGTATGAGTTGTATCACTACAGTGTTGGAAAGGGTACGCGCAGGTGGTTATGCGCAGTAGTGACAGAGTATTCGATGGGACATACAGACTATTGTACACAGTAAGGCATATTGAACTTTAGCATGATGCAATGCATAGAGAGAAATGCATATGGAATATCCGAGTGCGATACAAAAATAGTGCGCAGTGGATATTGGCACGCAACGCAAAAGTAATGCGCACAAGTTATTGGCGCGACAAAGAGGAAATGTATAACATATATAGCTGCATGGAAGCATGATTTACCTTATAAAGTTTCTTTGCACAATAAATAAAGGTACACAGGTTGAATTTTATGCATAGGAAAATCGTCTGAAAGGCTAATTAATATGATGAGCATGAGTTTAATAGAAAATTTACATAGTATTCAAAGAAAGAGGAATACACAATTGCATTGAAGTATTATTTAAATTGATTCAAGTGAGTGAGATGAATTCTGAGTTTTATTCAGACAGTTGAAAGTGAAATATAAGTTACAAGAAGACACATAATATTAAAGGAAACAAGATTCATATCACCATCAGTTAGAATCTTGTCATAAGCAGCACAAAATCTGCTTCTATGCTTATATATTCATTTAAAATCCATAATTATAGAAGGGGATGATTCAAAATAGCAGTTGCCTTATTTAAAGAGACTGTACAAGAACATGTCTATCATCTCCAGATTCCCTTACCTATGCTACCATCTGTCCAAAAATCATTGAAATATACTCAATTTTATTTGAGGGATCATTTTAGCTTAGCTAACTCCTCCTTTAAAGAATTTAACCAGACTGGTTGATTCTCTCCAACACTTTCAGCCGCTTCAATGATAAGTTATTTTTTCTGTCGCTTGCTTCATTTATTCTTAGCATCTGGTCTGTTGATAACCAGATCCCTCATGGTTGGATTTAGCCTGATTTCCAATCTCGAATCAGTAATAGGTACTGTGTGAAATTTTGTCGCCAGTATCAACACGTCTACCTTTTCCTTCGTACTCCCAGGAAAATTTATCATGTTTCCTGAATAACCAGTCTCATTGGATTTAACTGGGTCCATATACCTCAATTGTGTGGGCACCGAAATACTTTTGCAGAGATGAGAAGTTTGAACCAGTTTGGACACTGCTCACTGATGGATAAGATGATGCTTCCATACCCGAGAGTTGGTAATTATAGAGCCTCAATCATGAATCACTGATAGACTTTCACATAAGTACGATGGGTTTCCATGCTCGGCTAATCCATTTCAAATGATCAAATTTTTGAGTTCGTTACATGGCGGCATTCACCTAACTTCAAATGGCTATGATGTACTGAGTGAATGAGACGGAGTGATCTGACTAGCCATCACCCATCCAATGAATGGTGGATTTTACATATTGAAGCATGTGACATCAGAACTTATGCAAAAGTGGTTTCGGAAAATCACCTTTCACCTGATGTATCTCTGCGCGATGATGTAGTTCTTACTAAGTTATCAAAACTTGTGTCTTGTCTAATAATTTTCATGGTGGTGACACCAAGAAATTATAAAAGATAATTTTGATATATTTATTGAGCCGACATAGTTCATATTTCTCATGGAATGTTGATTTAGTTAACCTAATAAGTTTTAATGGTTGCACATTTTGCAGAATTAACAACAACTAGATCAGATCAGATCAGTACTAAATCCATAGGAATGGAAGAGACACGGGGAAATTAGAGTCAACAAGATGAGAGCAGAGGGAYGAATGTCCATTTGGACATTGGAGGAACAAACTCCAATGGACATGGAGAGGAAAGGGATGAAAACCTGAATATGGTAGAGACCATTAAAAAAATGCAAAAAGATGTCCAAAGCCATAAAGATGATAATGAAAGGATTATGAGAGACAAAGAGCAATAGGATGAATTCAACATGAAGTTATTGCAAATTCTAAACATAATAGAAAATAAATTGGAAAAAGAAAGTAACTCAAGAAAATATGGAAGTCACAAACCTTCAGATGAGAAAAAGAAACTAGGAAGTGTTAGCATACACCACCATCACTCCTAGAAGCATTCCAATAAAAGAGCAGGTAGTAGCATAAGTCCATCCCCTGTCAGACAACATAAGAGATTTAGGGTGGATGCGATACGAGGAGAAATGAACAAAATAAAACCTCCTACATTTGATGGTGAGCACAAGAAGGATGAAGATGCAGAAACATGGTTTTTGGGCATGAAAAAGTATTTTCAATTACACAATTATTCTTCTTATGCAGAGGGTAGAATTTCCATATATCAATTCAAAGGAAAGGCATCCATGTAGTGGGATCAGCTTGTGCAGGTACATCACATTAAAGAGAAGATCATTACTTGGAGGGAATTTAAGAAGTATTTTGAGAAGAAATACTTGACTAAGAGATATTATTACAAGAAAATGAATGAGTTCTTTGAACTCAAGCTCGGAAGCATGACCATAGATGAATATGAAAGAATATTCCTAGAACTGTTGAAGTACATCTCTTTCATCAAGGGTGAGATAATTAAAATTCAAAGGTATTTGAGTGGATTGCCAGCGTTCATCAGTGACAAAATATAGTATGATTATACCAAGACATTGGAAGAGACCATAAGGTGAGCTAAATGTCTATATGATCAGCGAAAAGCAAGGCCAACTTTCCAAAACTATTGGGAAGACAAAAATAAGTTCATGGTGGATCAAAGGAAGAAAGGATTTAAACCACCATTCTTCAGAAATAGTCCATAGGGACCACAAACTCCTAAAGAGGCCAAAATGATAGAGGCAGAAAGCCAAAGGCCAAGGCATCCACCTATTCAATGTTGGGCTTGTAAAGGAGATCATAGATTCAAAGATTTTCCTCACAAAGGTGAAAAAGGAAGGACTATTTATAATGTACAACAAGATGAAACAATGGAGGAAATGGGTAGAAATGTGCCAAGGATATATGCATCCCTAGATAACAAGCAAGAAGAATATTATTCACACATGATAGAAGTGGAAGGTATGATTAGCAACCAAACCATTGCTATTTTAATTGATTTAGGAGCTATTCATAGTTATATATATCCTAAGATGGTAGAAAGTTTACAATTGCCAAGAAGAAAGCATGGAAAATCTTGGTTGGTATAGCTGGCTACAGGAACCAAAAGAAAGGTTAATGAGATGGTTAATTCATGTCTCATGGACATGAACAGACTGAACACCAAAGCAGATTTGGACATCTTACCTTTAGGTTCCTATGATTGTTTAATTTGGATGGATTGGTTGGACCCACATCATGCTCTATTGGATTGTCATAACAAAGAATTCACTTTCTTGGATGAAGGAGGGAACCAAAGGAAAGTACAGGGAATTCCTAGGGCAGTAACCGTCAGAGAAATTTCATCATTGCAGCTGAAGAAATGTTATATAAGAGGATGTCAAATATTTGCAGCTCATATGGAGGAGACACCTAAAGACAAGGTGCCAAATTTGGAGGATTATGCAATCTTGAAAGAGTTTTTTAGATGTGTTCAAGGAAGTACTAGGACTATCCCCAAAGAGAGACATTGATTTTCTATAAATCTGACACCAGGAGTAGCTCCTGTGTCAAAAAATCCTTACAGAATGAGTACACCATAATTGAAGGAGTTGCAAATGCAACTTGAAGAGTTTCTAAAAAGGGGGTATATACACCCAAGTGTATCACCTTGGGGTGCCCCAATCTTGTTTGTGAAAAATAAATATGGAATGTTAAGATTGTGCATTGATTTCAGATAGTTGAATAAAGTGATTTTAAAGAACAAGTATCCTCTGCCAAGGATCGATGATCTTTTTGATCAATTGAAGGATGAAAAAATATTTTCAAAGATAGATCTCAGATCGAGATACCATCAGGTAAGAATTAAGGAGGAAGATATAAACCAGACCACCTTTAGGACAAGGTATGGTCATTATGAGTTCATAGTGGTGCCATTTGGGTTTTCAAATGCACCAGCTGTTTTCATGTGCTTAATGAATGGTGTTTTCCGAGAATATTTAGACAAGTTTGTCATTGTCTTTTTGGATGACGTTCTTATATACTCTAAGTCAGAGGAAGAGCATCAAAATCATTTGAGGCTGGTGTTGCAAGTATTAATGGAGCATCAGATGTATGTCAAATTGAGTAAGTGCTCATTTTATCAGAAACAAATTCATTATTTGGGGCATATCATCTCAAAGGATGGGATAGCAGTGGATCCTAAGAAGATAGAAGCCATTAGTGAATGATCAACACCAAAGAATGTGACAGAGGTCATATCATTCATGGGCCTTGCAGGATACTACATGATATTCATTGGAGGATTCTCAAAGATATTACACCCAAACACTTCCTTACAAAGAAAGAGTATGAATTTTCAGTGGACGTTAGACTGTGAAAGGAGTTTCCAACATTTGAAATAATTATTGGTAGGTGCTCCAATACTAAGGATTGCAGACCCAAATGAATATTTCATTGTGTGCACAGATGCATGTAATGAAGGAATTGGTGGAGTCCTCAGTCAAAATGGATTTGTGATATGTTATAAATCAAGGAAGTTGAAGGAGCATGAAAGAAACTATGCCACTCATGATTTGGAGTTGGAAGCCATAGTGCATGCCCTGCGAAAATGGAGACACTACCTCATGGGGAAAAGGTTTGAGCTAAGAACAAACCACAATGGTTTGAAATATTTATTTGATCAACCAAATCTAAATTCTAGGCAAAGCAGATGGTTAGAGTTTCTAAGCGAAAATGACTTTGATATAAAGCATATCAAGGGGAAAGAAAATAAAGTGGTTGATGCACTCAGCAAGAGGGTGCATGAACTACGTGCTACAACCATCATCATGTACCAGACTGATGTTAAAAGAAAAATTATGGAGACTACAAATACAAACCTGCAATACAAAGAATTGATAGCAAAATTACAGCAAGGTAAGAAACCACATAAGATGGATATTTATAAGTTGCGAGTAGATGGAATACTGTTGCATAAGAGCATAATTTTTGTACCAAATGTTCAGGACTTGAAACGTATAATTTTGCATGAGATGCATAATGTTCCTTATGCAGGGAACCCTGGATATCATAAAACCATAGTAGCAGTAAAGAGCCAACACTTTTGTCTAGGTATAAGGAGAGAGATAGAAGAATACATCGAAAGATGTATGGAATGCCAGAAAGTTAAAGCAGAACATAGGCACCTAGCAATATTGTTGCAACCTTTGCCCCTTTATGAATGGAAGTGGGAAGTGGTGACAATGGATTTTATTACACGATTGCCCAGAATAGGAAAGCTACATGATTTGATTATGGTGGTGGTGGACAAGCTTACAAAAGCTTCCCATTTTATTCCACTAAAAAACTACTCACAAGGCAGCAGATGCCGCTAATGTTTTCATGAAGGAAGTGGCACAATTGAATGAAATTCCTAAAATGATTGTGTCTGACAGAGACCCTAAATTAACCTCGAATATATGGAGAGGATTGTTCAAAGGATTCAGAATGAATCTGAACTTTAGTACAACTTACCATCCTGAGTTTGATGGATAGACATAGAGGGTGAATATAGTGATAAAAGATATGTTGAGAATGTATGTGATGGATAAACCATCAAAATGGGAAGACTACCTACATTTAGTAGAATTCGCTTACAAAAATGGGTATCATGAATCATTAAATATGAGCCCATTTGAATCACTTTACGAAAGAAGGTGCAATACTCTAGTAAGATTGGATGACCCAACTAATAGAATAGTGGTTGAGCCAGAGTTGCTCAAGGAGATGGAGGACCAAATGTTAAAAATTAAGAAGAATTTGAAAGTTGCCCAAGACAAACAAAAATGTTGTGTTGATAAAAATAGAATCCACAGATAATTCAAAGTGGGTGATGATGTTTTTCTGAAAGTGAACGCTAACAAGAGTTCCCTGAACCTGGGAAGCTATGACAAGTTGGCAGACAGATTTTGTGGAGCATTTGAAATCGTAGAGAGGATTTGTCCAATTGCTTATATGATTGCATTGCCTGCATTTATATTTGTTCATAATGTATTCCATGTATCATTGCTAAAGAAATACATACCTGATGCTAATCATGTTATTGATTGGAATGTTATTCAGGTGGAGCAAGAAGGCGCTTTCCAAGTGCATCCGGTGTGCATTTTGGACCAGAAAATCAAACAAATCCAGAATAGATCCATAGGGATTGTAAAGGTCCAATGGACCTGGTACGGACCTGAAAATGCTACTTGGGAGCATGAGGATGCAATGTGGGTAGAATACCTGCATCTTTTTGAAAAAACAAAAATTGAAAACTTTGTTGTATATTGGTACATGATGCACTGAGGACAGTGCATAAATAAGGGGAGGGGATTGTAATATCCCTAGGCCGAGCCCAAATTAAAATGTAATCCAAGTATATTTAATATAGTGAGTTGTTTAGACATCATTTTTGTAATACACCTTTCATGGCATGGTGCGTGCATATACTGCGCAGTAAAGTGATGTGGTGTGCACATTTCTAGATACCGCGCACAGTAACTGAAGAGCACGCAACCTTGACGTCAGCGGATACCGCACACAGTATATAAATTGCACACAATATTAAGGTAAATGAATCTTTATGTATATGATATGCATTATAGTAGGTGAGCCAATATTATAATCCATAATTCTTATGTTTTGGAATTAGGCCAGAGCGCCTAGAAGTTAAAGGCCAGTGCGCCTATTTTGTATATGTCTCATGATTAATATAAACTACATTGCTTAGTGTAGATCGAGCACAATAAAAGAGAAGGGGGATTAGATTCCATCAAATAGGGATAGGGAGGGCCTAAAGTTAAGAACAGGGCTAAGCTAGAGAGCTTAAATCCAAAAAAAGATATTATATTAATATTTCTTAAAAACTTAAAGTACGGATAATTAATTTATCCTAAGTCCTAAAGTAGGGGACAAGTGTATCAGAGTAGCTTCCAACATGACAAGTGTCAAGTTGGAGACATGCATACTTATTGCCGAGACTTAGTTCCTTTGGGAGGATCGACCATTGTAGGGGGGAAGAGAGGGGTGAAAGAATTGTTGAGAATCTTACCATTTTTTCTTCGCCTAGAGAACCAATATTGGTGATACATTTTGTCATTCCTTGAGCTATCCTTGTATCTTCCTACCACCGTAAACATACTAGATCTATAACCATTCCTGTTGGTATACCTTTCATCTTGGGAGAGAGATTTAAGAGGCGGGTTGTCAGGCTCATGAGAAATTCTCTGAGTGAGAGAATTGTTGAGGATCGATTTTCTGAAGGTGCTAAACTGCGGCTACAGTTCTCTGATACTTTCGATCTGGCCTATTGCTGAATCCCTGGAAGGAAAGTGGGGAAGCCGAAGGACTATTGATCAGAGAAGGGGCACACTTCCTTGGGTGGGACATGCATGTGGAGGAGGAGAGGTTGTAGGATATGATTGAGTGAACACCTGAGAGGGAGTCCTTTTGGTTGACCGTGTACCTTTAGCTTGGTTAGGGATCCCTTACCCGGGTGGAGTCTAGTCCTAGCTCGGGGATGAATCACTGTTGAGAGTGATGAACAATGTAGTCTAAGGCTGGGAGGTTCACGGACAGTTTGCACACAGTTGGTGACATTCCTACCAAGATAATTACTGATTATGTGATGAATTTACATGCTGCATTGTCATTTATGTGTTATTTTATGGGTTTCATTGCAGGTGTGATCATAATTGTCCGTATGTTTAAGGGTATACCCCTATGTACACTACATTTCTGTGTTTACTGTTAATTCAACCTGAAAATCGTATATTTACAGAATGCAAATGTTTTTTTATTATTTATATGTGAAGCTTCCGCTAGAGCATTGTATGTATATGTTTAATTGCATTCAACTCAACATGTATGTATGCTTGTGTGTATATATATGTATTTCTAGAGTAAAAGTTGTGTGACATAGCTCAGTTGAATACTGGGGTGTTACAATATGTGGTCAAAACTGAGTTAAGTGTCTGATTAGCGACATTCCCCGGCCTTTTGGTGGCCCGGGGTATGTTACAATGAGACCTAGCCAAAGTTCTTACTCTACACCAGTGGTAATGGTATTCAAGAAATATGGCTCATGGCATATGTGTCCAGATTATAGAGAGCTCAATAAGATCACTATTAAATATAAGTTTCCAATTCCCATCATTGATGAATTGTGATGAACTACATGGAGCAATCTATTTCACAAAGTTGGATATTCATTTAGGGTATCACCAGATTAGAATGAAGGAAGAACATATCCCAAAAACAACATTTCTAACTCATGAAGGCCATTAAGAATTTTTGGTCATGCCTTTTGGCCTTACAAATGTACCTTCCACATTCCAAGGGTTAATGAATTCCATTTTCAAGCCCTTCCTTCAAAAATTTGTGTTAGTATTTTTTGATGATATACTAATCTATAGCAAGTCTTGGGAGGATCATGTGCGACATGTTGACAAGGTGCTACAACTACTAAATAAGAAACAACTATATTCCAAACCATCCAAATGTTTCTTTAAAGTGAAGGAGGTAGAGTATTTGGGTCATATTGTATCTCATGAATGTGTCAAGGTAGACCCTAACAAGATTAAGGCCATGATGGACTGGCCAATTCCCAAAACATTGAAGAATATTAGAGGATTTTTGGGTTTGACGGGTTACTACCGAATGTTTGTTCGACACTATGGAAGAATAGAAACACCTTTAATGACACTAACTAAGAAGGATGCATTTTCATGGACTCCAGAGGCAACTAAAGCTTTTGAACAACCTACATAGGTGATGTGCAAAGCTCCTGTCTTGACCACTCCAGACTTCACAAAAACATTTATTGTGGAATGTGATGCCTTGGGAAATGGAATTGGTGTTGTCCGAATGCAAGAAGGAAGGCCCCTGGCTTTTGAAATTTGACCACTCAAGGGAAAGGACTTACACAAACACATTTATGAGAAGGATATGATGGAAATACTACATGCATTGAATAAATGACATCCTTACCTAATAGGTAGGCACTTCAAGGTCAAAATAGATCATGATAGTCTTAAATACTTCTTGGAACAAAGACTATCTTCATAACAACAACAAAAATGGGTAACCAAGATATTGGGTTATGATTTTGAAATCGTCTATAAAAAAGGGAAGCAAAATGTTGTGCCAGATGCACTCTCAAGAAAGGATGAATATGTTGAGGCCTTTCTCTATGCTATCTCGATCATCCAACCTGATTGAATAATAGAAGAAAGGGATGAATGGAAGAATTATGAAAAAGTGTGGACTCTCACTCAAAGGTTGTAGCATGATTCCAGTGCATCCGATATATTTGCATGGAAAAATGATTCACTATGGTACAAAGATCGCTTATATTTATGTAAGAACTCCCAACTCAAACAAAAGGTACTATTGGAATTGCACACCTCTCTAGTAGGAGGGTACTAGGGATTTTTGAAAACCTACCATAGGGTCAAGAAGGAAGTTTTTTGGGATGGCCTTAAAACTAATGTTCAAAGGTTTGTGGCAGAATGTTTGGTTTTCCAACAAAATAAGGTGGAAACAATTAAGACCCTAGGTCTTTTACAACCATTATCCATCCCAAGTCAACGCTGGGAGGAGGTTTCCATGGATTTCATCATAGGGTTAACGAAGTTTGAAGGAAAGAGTGTCATCATGGTGATTGTGTATATACTGACCAAGTACGCACACTTTTTTGCACTCTCTCATCCCTTCAAAGCTAGTACAGTTTCCACCGCATTCATGGAGACAGTTCAAAAGATACATGACAACCCAAAGGTTATTGTAAGTGATAGAGATCCCATATTCATTGGACATTTTTGGACATAATTATTTTCTTGTTTGGGTACTCAATTGGCTCATATCTCATCCTATCATCCTCAATATAATGGACAAACCGAGATAGTGAACAAATGTCTAGAAGGATACCTTCGTTGCTTTGTCTCTGATAAAAAAACACAATGGTTCAAATGGTTACCCTTGGCAGAATGGTGGTATAACACTTCCTTTCATACTGCAACAAAAATGACACCATTTATGGAACTCTATGGATACCACCCTCCTTCCATAACATATTATCTAAAANTGGTTACCCTTGGCAGAATGGTGGTATAACACTTCCTTTCATACTGCAACAAAAATGACACCATTTATGGCACTCTATGGATACCACCCTCCTTCCATAACATATTATCTAAAAGAAAAATCTAAGGTTCAAGCAGTGGAATATCACATCGAGAATTAACAACAAGTTCTCCAAATATTAAAGGACAACCTAACCATGACACCTAATCACATGAAACAACAAGCAAATCAACATCGTAGTGAAAGAAGTTTTTAAGTAGGGTATTGGGTGTTTTTAAGACTACAACCATGCAAATAGATGTCCCTCAAGCAAGCCAAGAAGGAATTATCACCAAAGTACTATGGCCCTTATAAGGTGTTGCAAAAGATTGGTACTATGGAATACAAATTGGAGTTGCCTGCATCTTCACGAGTACGCCTAGTTTTCCATGTTTCATGCTTAAAGAAGGTTATAGGTGACAAAATCCCAGTTCAAACTATATTTCCAGAACTTGACGAGGAAGGAAAAATCATATTGGAGCCTGAAGCCATCACTAACACAATAATTTGCAAACTAAGGAATAGATCCATTCTAGAATATCTCATTAAATGGAGGAAACTATCGGCTGAAGATTCCACTTGGGAAGATGAGTGTTTTATACAGAAGCATACAGAGTTACTCAAGCATTGCAAACAACACTTGTCTCAAGGGGAGGGGCATGTTAAGCCCTAAATAATGGCTCATTACCCCTTAATTGGGGCATATTACATTAGTAATGTTATTTTATTTATGTCGTCTTTAGTCCATTAGTTGTAATTATACCTCCTAGTCTCCTATATATACCAAGGAGACATTTTCATTTAGGATCATCTTGTAAATTTACATTTATGTGGGCATAAGGAGGATGCCCCCTCGAAGAGGCTTATTATCTGAATTTCTCTCTTTTTCAAGGCGTTGAGTACTTATTCTGAGGTTTTTCTATGCTATATTGATATTTGGTTATTAATGGTGTGTCAAATACTTTGAGCGAAATCTAGTTATAAAATACCATGGGGCTCTACACAGGTACATCCAAACCAAAAGGGAATTTATTGACATCTCATCACTAGGAACTGCTTATCGATATGTTATCAAAATCGACAAGAAATTTAAGCAACAGAACAAGAGGGAGTTCAGGTCTGCAAATCCACAACAACCAAAGTATGGTAAAGGTGTCCATAACTCACTGAATATCCTACCTCAATGATGCAGGAGAATCACTCCAACATCATCAAGCGCCATCCAACCAGCACACCCAGCACGTGTTCAATGGAGAGGAGAGGCGCAACCCTCTCACTTTCAAATTTCAAATTTGAATTTAATGTATTAAATTTTTCTAAGGTTGGTTGAGCCGAAGCCATGCCTTTGAGCATGTTGTAGTTGGTGTTGCCTTAATGGCTAATAGGTTTATGGGGATATAGATCTAATTTGGATCAGATGGCCCATTCAATGTAATTCATTGTAATTAATGAGAGTTGGTGAGGATGGAGGGAAGCGCTCAAGGAGCCCCCTTTTGTAAAGAGATATTCCTTTTGTTTTTAGAGAAGAAGGGGAAGAATAGAGAAAATAGGGAGAAGAGAAGAAGCCGTGACTCTATTGCAGTCAAAGCTTGAGCACATTTGTAAATAGGCATTTTTATTAATACAAACAGAGAGTAGTTTTCCCTGCATGTTATTCTGGGTAATTGAATGAATGCCTTTATGTGCTTATGATATGTTGTAGATGTATGTTTGTATGCATTTGCAGGTTATAGAAATAATTTATTTTCAAGAAATACTTTGGATATAAGATTGAGGAAATCTTAGTAGCACAAGGAGTGTGCGAGGGTGGTCTTATTCTAAGTCCTAAAGATCAGGAGGAATAGTGCCTTTGCGCACAGAGCCATAGAAGAAAGGAGAAGAAGGTCGAGAAACCTTTCGAGGTTTCTGTTGACTAAGCTCAAGAGGGGAAGCATTTCTATAATGAAGATGAGACCCAAAGGAACCAGGCTCGCAAGGGAAGCATCGAAGGTTGAGACCTTCGAGCGTTGAATTTCTTCCAAGGGAAGGGAAGATGTGCAAGCTCAGGAGGAGGAGAAAAACTACCATTGGATCGACACTGGGAGGAAATATCTGGACCATTGAATCTACATCCAGGCACATAGGAGGAGAGAGCACAAGGAGGATAGATCTGAACTGTCAGATCTAATGCCAGTACCTAACAACCATTGGATCAGGCGAAGCTGCAGGGGGTTTAAACCCTTAGATATCCACACATTCTGAAATCGAGGGTTGGAGGAGCAGAGGAGGCTACACCCCATACATAAAATCGTCGAAATCATGAAATTGTGCCAGCCGTCAAATCTGGAGCACAGTGGCCTGAGAGCCTTTGGATCAAGGATACATACACGGTATTTAGTCCCTAGGAGGTGCACAGAATATTAGATCGTGACCATCAGATATCGCGTAAAGGATCAATCGCCATTGTATCTAGAGAGAAGAGAACAAGGTTTAACCCTTGTAGAAGCAAAGGAGAGGACTCGACAAAATCCTGAAAGCATCGCAACTGTCCACAGGAGAACACATGGCAAGCAATCAATGGTTTCAGGAAAAGTTCCAAAAGATTTCGAGCCATCAATCCAGTTAGATCATGGTCATCGGTTCCAGAAGGACCTGGGCCATTGATATCTCAGTAGAGAAATTTTGACATTTCATGGACGGGGGATTCGAAAGGGAAAGGAGGAATGCTTGCATCGTGATTCTCTGAATCACAAAATATGRTAGTGCTTTGATGTTAAGTGAATGGTCACAGAGTGGTGGTCATGTGGACAGAGACTAAGGGAGGAGCTAGAGTCGTTAAGCCCTTTTCATCATTTCGACAACTGAAAGTTCAAGAGTGAAGGAGTCGTGAGACAGGGACTCCCGAATCGCAATATCATGAAACCCCGGAAGMATTCGGAGGAATAGCACCAGGTCATAGGACTGGGTCACATGGAGAAGGTTTAAGGGAGGAGCCAAGGAGACATTAGACCCTTTCAAGGTTTKGCATTTCAAAATTTCTGAGGACAAGGAGCTGGGGCAATTTGCGTTGAAAACCATGAAGTCGCGAAATGCGAAGGGTGCCTATTTGGCTTGGCTTGAGGTCATAACAACGTGGTCACCTAGAGGAGGTGAAGCTCACACCTTGTGCTTGTTCACACAAGTGGGGTTTTTGAAGGACCTATGGATTGTTTGGGTTCCAACAAGAACCCATTGAGTTATTCCATCTTATCACAGTTGTGGAGATCGATCCTACATGGATCTTGGCCTAAGGGTCAGGGGTCTGTGGAAAAGTGTCATCAGAGCTTGATTTTGTCTATATATTACAGGCAGAGGGAGCCAGAGGAAAAGGAAGATAGAGTGTTGAAGCTCTGTGATGATTGTTGCAAGGTGCACAACAATCAATAGACAGCCAGGAGGACTGTAGGAAAGGCTGGAAGCACTCACGATTGCAGAGTGACAACAAAAAGTTTTCTAGGAGGGCATACAGAAATAGGAAGATGGCTACTGAAGGCCATGGATGTGGTGGAAAGAAGAACCACCAACAACAGAGAAAAGATGAGATGGATGAAGAGCTCGCTGAGATAAGGGCGAGAATGGAAGATCTTGCACTGTGGATGCAGCAGAATGCAAAGCCACATTCGGTATATGAATGGCCCATAAAGAGAAGGGTAAAGTGGTTAGTTCAGTATTTATTGGCCCAAAGGAAGTGGAGACTACTGAAGGAATGGACGAGGAATATTAGAAGCCTCGGTGATAGAGAATTAGTGGTTCACACTTGTGAACCAGAGAATGGGAGAAATCTCATTGACGAAAAGGATGAGAAGAGATCACTGGAGGATCTCAAAGACTTCCAGGAGGGTAGAAAAAAAAATTCAGGTTGCCAGGAGGGCAATGAGATGAGATCGCTGGAGGATCTCATAGACTGTTAGGTGGGCAATAGAAAAATCCCATACTGCTAGGTGGGCAAGGGAGAGAAAATGAACTTAGAGGTGAGTTCATATCAGCAAGAGGTGCTGACAGAGAAGGAAGGTCAGAAAAGTATTATGATGATTGGGGGAATCGATTATTCCTGCCAAATAGTCCAGTAGAGGCTAATACAAGCATTGTGCATGAGGGTATAGTGAAACAAGAATATGAGAAGGAGTCCATGGGGCCAAATGATTTTAAAGTTAACTATGTCTGTGATGCAGGTACGAAAAAGGAACGACATCCATCAGAGACTGTCATGATGAAGGAGAAGATATCAAAAGCTGCCCAAGGAAAAGAAGAGGAGCACACAGTTAATATGCTCACTCCATGGGAGAATGAGTTAGAAATGTTGGAGGATTGGTTAAACCATCCAGAGCCAGTTGATGAATGCCATGAGTAGACATTCATGGATATTTCGAGAGAAGAGCATTCAAAGAATTTGCTTAAAAATTTCAGACAGGGATCTGAACAGATGATAACTGTAGTGTCGAGGCATGCAATAGAAGATGAAGGAGAATTCCAGTCTGAGGAGTAGCTGGAGAAAGCTGGAATTCAACCAGCACAAGGCGAAATGGTAGAAGCAAGTCTGTTAGAGAAGATAACTGAACAACAAACCAGTCAAGAAGATAAGACTGCAGAGCTGAATTTTGCAGTAGGGTGGCAAGTTGAGGCCACAGAGGAAAAAGATAGTATGGGGGATCAGGATGATCTACCCATTTGCAGGGAAGAAGTGCAGCGAAGCATGCTGCGAAAGGAAATTCATCCATGGGAGTAGCTGGATGAGGAGATTGAGAAGATTAGAAGGATGATGTCGAGGTTAGCAACGGAAAATTCCAATGAGGAGGAGATGAGCAGAGGAGAACCTACCATAGCAGCAAGGCAACAGATGCAACAAAAACAGTGAAGCAATGGAGCAGATGGAAATATCCATAGAACTTTTTGGGATCCAGGTGGATTTCAATAGTGGTGATGGGAAGCTCATGAGCAGGAGCTCATGATTTTTGTAGCTGAGGAGTATGATGCATGAGCATCACTCCAATGTCATCAAGCGCTAGCCAACCAATACACCCAACACACGTTCAATGGAGAGGAGAGGTGCAACCCTCTCACTTTCAAATTTCAAATTTGAATTTAATGTATTAAATGTTTGTAAGGCTGGTAGAGATGAATACATGCCTTCGAGCATGTTGTAGTTGGTGTCACCTTAATGGATGATAGGTTTATGGGGATCTAGATCCAATTCAGATTAGATGGCCCATTCAATGTAATTCATTGTAATTAATGAGAGTTGGTGAGGATGGAGGGAAGCGCTCGAGGAGCCCCATTTTGTAAAGAGATTTTCTTTTTGTTTTTATAGAAGAAGGGAAAGAATAGAGAAAATAGGGAGAAGAGAAGAAGCTGTGAATCTATTGCAGTCAGAGATTGAGCACATTTGTAAAGAGGCATTTTATTAATACAAACATAGAGTAGTTTTCCCTTCATGTTATTTTGGGTAATTGAATGAATTTATTTATGTGCTTATGATATGTTGTAGATGTATGTTTGTATGCATTTGCAGGTTATAGACACAATTTTTTTTGTTTGTTGGGTTCTTTGATTCCAGGTCTGGTTCTTTGTGGCTTCATGTAAGAGGTTGCATGATAGAACACTGTGGGTTTTGTAAGCCAGTGCACAGAGTGCACTTCTAAATTCTATGGGATTTAGGCAGAGACGTGCCAGGAGGGCGCACTAGAGGAAATATTGGACTCAAAGGAAAACCCCCAGGATCGCTGAACATCCTGAAGGAGAGACTATGAAGAGGAGAGCATAGAGTCTGAGGTTCTGTAGAGCTCTGCTAGGAGGGCAGCGAGCGAGTGCAAGGAGTGCACAGGAGAAACACTATTTCAAGTTCAGGGAAGATAAAACTACTGCAGGTTCTGTAGAGATCTGCCAAGAGGGCAATGTGTGAGTACACAGAACGCACCAAGAAGAAGTCTCTTTCAAGTTCTAAGGAAAGGGAAGTGTCGAGTTCGAAGATAAACAAAGTTACTGAACACTCTGTCAGCTTTGCAAGGTGTGCATTGAGCAAAGGAACACCAAGAGGGCATGAAGCGTTTATTTTCAAGAAATACTTTGGATTTGAGATTGAGGAAATCTCAATAGCACAAGGAGTGTGCGAGAGTGGACTTATTCTAAGTCCCAAAGCTCAGGAGGAACAGTGCCTTTGCGCACAAAGAAACAGAAGAAAGGAGCAGAAGGTCGAGAAACCTTTTGAGGTTTCTGAGTTGACTAAGCTTAGGAGGGGAAGTGTTTCTATAACGTAGACAAGACCCAAAGGAACTAGGATCACAAGGGAAACATCTAAGGCCGAGACCTTTGAGTTTCAAATTTCTTCCAAGGGAAGGGAAGAGCCGCAAGCTCAGGAGGAGGAGCACAACTGTCGTTGGATAAGCACTAGGAGGAAAGATCTGGACTGTTGAATCTATTTCAAGGCACACAGGAGGAGAGAGTGAAAAGAGGATAGATCTGAACCATCAGATCTAATGCCAATACCTGACAACCATTGGATCAGGTGAAGGTGCAGGGGGTTTACACCCTTGAATATCCACACATTCTAGAATCGGGGTTTGGAGGAGCAGAGGAGGTTGCACCCCATACTTGCAATCGCCAAAATCCTGAAATTGCGCCAGCCGTCGGATCTAGACTGTAGTGGCCTGAGGGCCACTGGATCAATGATACATGCACAGGATTAAGTCCCTATGAGGTGCATAGAATATTATATCGTGATCGTCATATCTCGCGTAAAGAACCGATAGCCATCGGATCCAGAAAGAAGAGAACGAGGTTTAACCCTCGTAGAAGCAAAGGAGAGGACTAAAAAAAATCCCAAAAGCATCGTGACCATCCACAGGAGGACACGTGGAAAACGGTCAATGGTTTCAGGAAAAGGCCCAAAATATTTTGAGCCATCTATCTAGTTAGATCATGGTCATCGGTTTCAGAAGGACCTGGGCCGCTGATCTCTCAGCAGAGAAATTTCGGCATTTCGTGGACCGGGGATTCGAAAGGGAAAGGAGGAATGCTTGCATTGCAATTCCCCAAATCGCAAAAGCCGATAGTTCTTTTAAGTTAAGAACATGGTCATAGAGTGGTGGTCATGTAGAGAGAGGCTAAGGGAGGTGTTGGTTGTGGAGCCTGATT
>JASDQU010946012.1:29375-43630 GCA_032191745.1 Picea mariana
AGTACAAAACGAGTCTTCCATTAAACAAGGAAAAATTACGTTGTTGTTACGCCTCTCTACATCTATCGTCTCAAGGCCCCAAACACGATGAAATAGACTTTGAATTTCTAGGAAACCTCTCTAGAGATCCCTATATTATGCACACTAATGTATTTGCTCAAGGCCTTGGTAATCGTGAGAAATAATTTTACTTGTGGTTCGACCCAACCTTGGATTTCCACACTTACTCTGTGCTCTGGACATCCAACCAAATTATGTATGTATTCTAATCACTCAGTACCTTTCATATTTCAATATAATACAATACAGTCTCTCAAACTAACATAACTAAATGTTTGTTGTTCAGATTTTCTCACTAGCATAAGTACATGTTTGTCCAACAAATATTTTGTAGATGGGACTCCTATTCGAGTGTTTAAGAAAAGGGAGACATAGTTGGGTAAAGTGGATATTGATTATCATTATCCCAAGAGCCAAGCAATGAGGATCTACTCCACCCTTTGGAATGAAGATGATTGGGAAACCAGAGGTGGGCTAAATTTTCAACCTGACACCTTTGTTAAACATCTTGTTCATTGTTTACATGACCCTTGTTACACATTAATTTGTTCACTCTGATGATAACTCTACAGGCATGTGTTCGGGCTCTCAAAACAATCTTTTACATGAGAAAAATGACTAAGTTCTTCCCCTACAAGGCATTTTTTAGAATGACACCGCAGGCTAAAAGTGGCACACAGTACGGAAATCCTTGATTTCCACAGGCTGCTCTATTCCTGGCTCATGGGATTTTCACATGCTTCTATATAGGCAGGGTGCGATGGCGTTTGAATCTAAGGAAATGAACAGGTTTCACGAAGTTTCTAGAAGGAGAATCTTCTAGAATGTGAGGTGGCATCCGTATGGTTGTGGTCTTACTGGCTTCTCTGATTTGGTGGGATCATCCTCATCCTTGTAACCACTCCACCTTCTCCTATATAATGATGGGTTTATCATGGAAAAGGTTAATCAAGATTGAGCAAAGAATTGTTGAAAGAATAGGCTAAAGACTGTGTGAAATATCCTGTTACAACTGATGCTTGTGGTCTCCAGTTGTCCATCAAGATTTTGTGGACCATCTTCATACAAATTCGGAGCAAGTGTATGTGTGTGTTGGAACAAAGGACCACTGAAAGGGAACTTGCGACATCAAGGCAATTTGGTTGTATCTTCCACTTTTACTCAATATGATACAGTGACATGTTTCTTTCCCATAAAATCATTAGTGTTTTATTACATGACTCCTTGATCACATGTTTAGGTTTCCATTGAATCTACAATTGTTTCTTTCACTTTGGTTGGTTTGTGTCATTACTGATCTAATTTCACGAGAGCACCGGAGCGAAGCAGGGACAACAAAAATATAAGGAAGTGATATCTAAAGGTATGTCATCTATTCGTTCTTTGGTAGTAAATTCAATGGTAGAAACTTAGGGAAAGCGTCATGTCCTGTCTTGTTTTGTTCTAGATCCAGGTGGATTTAGTGAGATTAGTTTATGTCCGCATTCACCGATTTATCCAATAACAACCCTACATTTTCTCTTCCTCCCTCTCCACTAAAAATATAATGTCCTCAATGCTCTACTTTTGTATCTAATATGCCTGAAGTTTGCATCYAGTGTMATCCAGAGCATGAAAATTATAACCCTAGGACAAATCTTCCACCTGTTATGATTTCTAAAGATACATGTTCTCATCCAAATTGCATTGATATTCGATTCCCTCACGATGATCACATCCTGGTGATACACTCAATACCTGAACTAGAAACAAATGATCCCAGACTAATGGAAATATTCAATTAATGTCATCCTCTTGGTACACCAAGATATGGCCTAGGATATTTTGAGCAAGATGACTTAGTTATTCTGAATTGTCACTTCAATAATCCTCTTCCTCCAAGCACAGAGAAACCCTTTATTCCTGAAATTCATAAATTTTTTACTCTGACGAGAGGATGTTACAAATGGAAAGTAAATAGTGACTGGATGAAAAACATGTTAAATTGGGATCTCTTGCCCATCCATGGACTATAGAATTTAATTCTTCTGTATCAAATGAAGAAAATAAAATATTAGTTAAACAATGGCAATAGTACATGCAACAAAAATATAGTTGGACATCTTTCTATGAGTGGAAACAAAGACAGAGCAACATTTTGTACAAATGATGGAAGGAGAAAAGAGCAAGAAATCCATCTCTGAAACGGAAAATCCAAGACATAAATGGAAAATATTAGATGGCCATGGTATTGAATATACATCCACTTTTCCTCCTTTTAGAGGCATATTTTTAGAAGAAGAAGATAGATAGTCTAAAGCAATCCCTCTTGTGTTAGCCAGGGAAGAGTTACAAATAACAAACACAGATAAAAGAATCCAGAATGTCTCAGAACAAGTAAACTGGGAAAATGTTTCCCTCAGAGGCATGACATCATACACATTTKTCACCAATGACTATGTTAGGAGAAGACACATAGACCAGCTACAAGTTTTAGCCAATAAAATAGTTCCTCTGTAAATAATMTTAACCAAAGAGTTGTAGAAATTAAGGATGTCGTAGGAACTACAATTGGTTTTTCAAGAGAAGAAAAATATGCTACTAAAATAAGAGATGAAGAATTAAAAGAAGGAATAGGCCAGGCCTTTGTCTCAGTAGCAAAAACAATMTCAKATGTGGATGAAAAGATTGAAAAAATTAAATCCACAGTAAAGAAAATCCACAAGGGAATCCCTTCAAAAGGGAATTCTGATAAAAATATTCCCCTGTCTCATTGAGTTCCTCAGCAAGTCTCAACCATTACTTCCCTTGTTGTCATCCCAACTAAGACTAATAGTACAAATAAATTTCCACTCCACTTCCCTAGAGAAGAAGAGAGTAAACCATATGAGTCCACTAAACATTCTATAGTTTCATCATTACAACCTTCACATGTATTAAATAGTAGAGAACCGTTACCTCACATGTCCATACCACCTGCTCCTGATTTCTATGGGAAAGGAAAAATACCAGAATTCCAATCCTTTGCAGAAGAATGGTATTATGAGTCTAAAATTGATGAAATGTATGTAGGAAAAATTAGAAAATCATTGATAGGATGTATGCTTCTTATAAAATAATGTGTATGAAAGGAACATAAAAATAGAAGCATGCAAATCTATCATTTAGTGCTTTACTAGAACTCTATCAAAATGGCGGGAAATAGAGTCATATATAGCCTTGGTTGATAAAATGGAAAAATAAGTTCTAAGAGATGAAATTGGATATGTAATTTACCATGAAAATGGTTTACCTCAAAGTAATATGATTAGGGCACTAACCACACTAACTTTAGAACGTGTAACAGAGTAGGAAATTGCAGATAAACATGCTCTAGTTTTGATGAACATGAAGTGCAAAAAGATGTCCCAATATGATGACTTCCACAGAGAATGGACCCAAAGAATTTATGAAGTGAAAGATAGTAAGAATCTTCTGTGGAAACAGGTCTACCTTGCTACTATCCCCAACGAGTTTGTTGAATATTTGAAGGCCCAAGACGTTTTTAAATAACCATATGAACTACATACTTGGGGTGAAATAAATTCTATTATTATTAGTGCACTTGTCATCCTTTATATAAACATGAAAGTCAACAAATTTATCCAAAAGATATATAGGCTCCCTGACAGTAAATCCATCTTTGAAAAATATGTCTTATCCTTAGAGGATCCTGTTAGAGTAAGAAAAAGAGCCAAGAAAATATTGAAAATTATTAGGAGAAACAAGTATAGGTGTAAATATTTTGTCTCAAAGCCTTATTCCAAGAACAAGAGACATAACCAAAATGGATTTTATAGAAGATATCCAAAAACCCACTATTATTATCGTGAATACATCAAGTTGAAGTATTTCAAAATGAAGAACAAACAATGCACTGTTTGTTGGTTATGTGGTAATTCAAGGAATCTAGAAAATCATTGTCCCCAAGGAGAAGATTCCAAGAAGACTAGAGGCAAAGCCTCTGAAATAAAGGCCAAGCAATCTAGAGAAAGAGGTGAAAGTTCAAAAGCTCTTACATCCGTTCAATGTAACCAATGTGGTTTTGATCGACATGACACAAATTCATGTCTATATAATAGTTTTCATATTAAAAGAGAAGAGTTACATATAATGAGGGATGGATGTTGTTCCACTAGTTCTAAAACATATGAATTTGAATATGATACTAATGACCTCTCAGAGTTAGAACAAGAAGATTTAATGATAACTAATAATTGCAGATGTGAAGATCCATGGGTCTATAATCGTAATTCGGAAATCAATTCAAATGATGAAGAATTAGAAAAAGAATCTAATTCAAAGGATCAAGAGACTATTCAAAAGTTAAAATTTTGCATGGCTCAAGGAAATTATGATGGTGATGCACAAATTAAAGCACTTCCTCAAGGAGAAATGAAAGCTTCCCTATTGGACTGTTTTCTGAAGACTATGATGAAATCCCACAAACCTGCAAGTTCTGATTCTAGTAAGAAACCTTTGTTTATAGATGCATCTTTTGAGAAGAATACAAAGTATTTTATCAGGCAGAATAGAAATGAAAAGTTGCAGCCACTAACCATGAATGATATGAGAAAAGAAATAAATTTGTTAAAAAGAGAAGTTGCATATTTAAAGAAAAAGGTTGGACAATTAGAAACACAGACTTCAGAAGAAAATGCCTACAAAGTAGATTTATGGGCAAGACAAGAAATAAAAGAGTTAAAGTCCCAAGTGCAGATGATAAATTCTAGACCTCCTCCTCTTGAAGACGTGCCAGCATAAGAACATCCAAACACTAATTTGTTTGAAACTACCGATATTGAAGGAATAAATGCCATGAGAATTATGGCAATCCAACATCAGAAGTATCATGTTCTTATAAAGATAAAAATCCAAGATCATGTATTTAAACTTAAATCTCTCATTGATTCTAGATCTGATCTTAATATTCTGCATAAATATATTATTCCTTCAATCTATTGGAATAAGACAGACCACTTTGTAATTGGCCTAGGCAATAAATCCATACAAATGAATTATGAAATTCCTAAGGCAACTATGTGCTTTAGAGATTATTGCCTAGGTCTGAAATTTTTGTTTTCAGAAATTCCTATTGCCTGTATATTAGGAACTCCATTCCTAGAAACAATTGAACTTCATGGTTTAGAAAGAACTCCCGAGGGGAAGCAAGTTAATTTTATCACAATCCCTAGTATACAACAATCTAGAAAAGTTGTTAAGAAAACGAAAGTAATCATGTCTTTTGCATCTACTCCTTACCTATCTACCATGGTCCAGATGGCCCAAGATCTTAAACAAAAAGAAAGGAAAATTACAAAATTCAAAGAGATAAAAAAAATAGTATGAGAATTGAAGATAAAATCAAGAACCCAAAGACACAAGAAGCTATTCATGAGCTTCAATGCCAGTTTGAGCAAACAGTGTGCTCTGAAAATCCTACAGCTTTTTGGGATAAAAATCAACATGTTGTTGAACTTACCTATAAAGAGAGATATATGATAGAAAACCAAGCAAAAGAATATCTCTCCAAATGAATAGAGAATATCATAAGCTCTGTAGAATAAGTTCAAGGGTTACTAAAAAAAGGATTGATTAGGCATTTGACTAGCCCATGGAATTGTTATGGGTTCTATGTTAACAAACATTCATAGTAGATCATAGTTGTTCCTATATTAGTAATAAACTATAAGCCTCTAAACAAAGTACATGTTGATGATACTTATCTTATTCCTAATAAGTCCAGTATTATCAATAGGATTGTAGGGGCACATATATTTTCAAAATTTGATATTAAATTAGGATTCTAGCAAGTAGCAGTAAAAGAAGAAAACAAATTTAAAATTTCAATGTCCATGCAAGACATTATGAATGGAATGTGATGCCATTCGGTTTAGAGAATGCCCCAACCAGGTTTCATAGAGTAATGGATAATGCTCTTAAACAATATTTTGACAGGATGATTGTATATATTGATGACATGCTAGTCTTTTCTAATTCCATCGAACAACATTTTAAGCATTTAACAATATTTTTGCAAGTCATAAAAAGGGATGGATTGGTTGTTTCAAAAAGGAAAATGGAATTATTCAAGACCATTATCAAATTCCTTGTTCATATTGTTGCTAATGGTCAGCTGGAATTACAACAACATGTAGTTGAGTTTGCTGATAAATTTCCAAATAAAATTACAGACAAAAATCAACTACAGATATTTCTGGGAAGTTTAAATTATGTCAATCATTTCTACAAAGATTGTGCCAAAGACAAAAAGATTTTGAATGATAGGATAAAGAAAGATCCATCACCTTGGAAATACGAATATACATAGGAAGTACAAAATATCAAGAAAAAGGTGAAGACTCTTCCTATTTTATATGTAGCTGATGATAATTTTCCTAAGATAGTTGAGACTGATGCAAAAAATATAGGATGGGAAGAAGTATTGAAACAAGTCAGAAAAGATAGAAAAAGGTCTAAAGAAGAAACTATCCAGTTTGCATCATGAACGTGGGAGAAGGGAGAACAAAGTTATTCTACTTTAGATAAAAAGATCAAAGCAACATTAAATGTTGTCAACAATTTTGATATATTTCTGATCAACAAGAATTTTTTGTTAAGGATTGATGTTGTAGCAATGAACAAAGTATTAAACAAAGAAGATAAAAAAACAAGCGATGCTAAATTTGCAAGATGAAAAGATTTGTTCTCCAATTTTGACTTTGATATTAAACATGTCAAAGGAGATGAGAATAGTATTCCCAACTTATTAAGTCGAGAACATTTGCAAGTGAGCACGATTACACACAAGCATGATCAAGAGAGAGAGATAATAAATGATCTAGTACAATGCATGATCATTGTCATTGAATGGAAACAAGATCAAGAAATTGTCAGAGAAATACCAGATAATATGGATTGRAATTCTTACCAAATTAGTTGGAGACCCACATGGAAACTCAKAAGTACTCAAGTATYAGATACTARTCTCCAACCCTCATCTAGATTAATACATCTAGTCCCTCAAGTAYGAAGGTATCCTAATTCCACTATAACAATACCCAATACAATCTATGAAAKATCATTTGAAAAATMCATAAATGYTTGTGATGCCTTGAMCGACACTTTTCATGATATCCAATTCATAGGAAAAGAATCCAGTACTTTGAAAGGAATTGAATATCATTATTATAGCCTAAACCGTCCTTGAGCTTATCCCCAATGGCCTTACAAAAATCCAGTTTTGAAATTCGTAGACACTGATTATGATTATCATCAGTACAAATAGTTATGGTGGGAATTTTTTAGAAAAGTGTTATACATCAAAATTCCTCACTTCGATAATGTCCCATCATCATTATCGTAAGTGTCCCACTTTTGTCACAAGTGTCACAAACATTTTATTTTTGTCATGCATATGTCACATTGCGGTTGACACCATAAGAACACTTGGTAAACCCTCTAAGACTTGTTAGAAGAGGAAAACACATCATTTGTCAAAGCTTACAAATATTTTTCCTTCAAGAATGATCATCTTAAATGAATTTTTGGAGATCAGTGCTCCCCTGCTCACATGCAAGAATCCCTAGCGCTCCTTTCCCACTCAGTAGGGAGTGCTATAACGCTTTGTTTCTAGCTTTAAGAGAGCACCGATCTGTTGAGAGAATCTTGGGGACAAATCCCCTTTATCTCTAAGGACAACTAGAAAGCATCTGAGTTGGTTTGGCTCGAATCCAAGTTATAGGCTATATCTAAGGGAAATACCACAACTGATAGAGTCATATCCTCAACTTATTCCAAATACAACTAAGGTGGTTGAGCCTCTCAAAGGCTATAAAAGGAGGCCTTCTCATGGTGAAAATAAAGGGAATATCAGTGAAAAGTATTGTCATTATGATCGTGGATCTTTCGAGCAAGGGGTTGGACAAGGAGGACTTGGTGAGGTTGTTGCATCTACATCTATGGATTGTAAGTACCTTGTTATATTCTCATTAATATATGCTTGGCCTGTTTCCTTCAAGTTTGTGTATGATTGCATAGGCTTGTCTCTTCTTGATAAATCTAGTTTAAACTAATCTCGGTAGAATAGGAAGCATGCATTGTCTTTGTTGTCTATTGAATTGCATAACTCATTAAAAGTCTTGAATATCAAGTTTAGCTTGGACCAAGAAAGGACAAAGTTCAAAAAAAGGTACATCATGCTTTTTTTTTTTTTTNCATCTATGGATTGTAAGTACCTTGTTATATTCTCATTAATATATGCTTGGCCTGTTTCCTTCAAGTTTGTGTATGATTGCATAGGCTTGTCTCTTCTTGATAAATCTAGTTTAAACTAATCTCGGTAGAATATGAAGCATGCATTGTCTTTGTTGTCTATTGAATTGCATAACTCATTAAAAGTCTTGAATATCAAGTTTAGCTTGGACCGAGAAAGGACAAACTTCAAAAAAAGGTACATCATGCTTTTTTTTTTTTTTCCTTTGACTAGTTTAGCTACATTTAAAGGAATGTTAGTTTTCAATGTTAGAATTTTTCTGTCTTGTTCATAGGGGTCTAGGATCCAAGAGGAAATTCACTTGGAGATATTATTCTCTATCTTCAGACCCAACGTTTCTAGCTCGATATCTCCCGTGAAGAATGTCATCGTATTCTCCACCATTCTAAATGCTACCTTATCATCGGTGACACTTTGTATCACCGTGGTATTGATACTATCCTATGACGTTGTTTAACCCACGATGAGGCTGAACGTGTTTTGAATTACTATCACCTTGGATCTTGTGGCGGTCACCTTTCTGGGATGGATACAACTCATAAAATCTTATGTGTCAGTTATTTTTGGCCCTCTATCTTCAAAGATTGTATTTAGATTGTCAAACGATGCCCACCCTGCCAAGTTTTTTACAAAAAGGCATGCACCCACCCTGCTCCGCTACATCCCATTATCACCATCGATCCCTTTTCCAAATGGGGCATTGATTTTATGCAATGTAATCTTACCTCATCCGGGGGGGCATGGTTATATCATCATTGTCATTGATTATTTCACTAAACGGGTTGAGGCTATGCCTACATATCTTAACGATGGTCGTACTGCAACTCTCTTCATTTTTAACCACATCATCACTCACTTTGGTGTTCCACAAGCCATTGTCACTGATCACAGTTCACGTTTTCAAAACTAGATGGTGAGTGAGTTACATGTCAAGTTGGGTTTTCGCCATGAAAACTCACCCCCCTACTATCCTCAAGAAAATGGACAAGTTGAAGCTATCAAAAAAGTCCTTAAAACCATGATTCAATGCATGGTGGGGGAAAACAAAACTTCTTGGAATTTACAAATTTTCTCCGCCCTATTGGCTTACCACTCCTTAGTGAAAAATGCAACTGGATTCACTCCTTTCTAGTTGGTATATGGAGTCGAATAAGTGTTACCAATCGAGTGTGAGATCCCTTCATTGAAACTCACCGTAGAACTCCTGCCTCACACCTCTGTTGAAGAGGAATGATTTCTATATTTAACTAAGTTGGATGAAACATGTCGCACTGCTGCTCTCATTAATGAGACATATAAAAAATGAATGAAGAGTCAATATGACAAATCCATTCAACCTTGTACTTTTGCAGAAGGAGACATTATCCTCGTTTATGACCAGGCTCATGATAAGTTAGGGACAAGAAAGTTAGAACCTTTGTGGCATGGACCCTATATCGTAAAACATGTATTACATAGAGGTGCCTATGAGCTAGTTGACTACGATGGAATATCTCTCGGTGAACCTCAGAATGGGTTTTACCTCAATAAGTATTATGCATAGAACATCTGGCATGTGTTCTTTGTACACTATTGTACTATATTTTTTATTTGGTGTGTCTTTTCTCTTGCGTGTACGAGTTTTGTTTTATCTGCTTATACTTTGACTTGTGATTGTGTGTGAAAATGACATCTCCCTTTCCCATATTTGTCAGGTTTGTGGATGGAGCTAGTTGTCACACCCAGAACATTGCTTCTGCATCTTGGGTCATTTACCACTTTGATTAGTTAGTGAGTTCAGGAGGCATTTGCCTAGGATCGACAACCAATAATGTGGCAGAATATCACATTGTCATTGGAATTTTAACCGAGGCCTCCTCTCTAGGTATATCTCATATAATCATCAACCTAGACTCTCAACTTGTGGTTTGTCAGCTTAATCAAATTTACACCATTCGCAACCCTATCCTTTTGTGTCTCCACCTAAGAGTTCCTTGTCTTGAGAGAATGTTTGAATTTACCCAATACAAGCACATTCCAAGATAACTCAACACAATGTCAGATTCACTAGAAAATTATATTTTGGATCAGTATCTTGCGCATAGATAAAACTTTTAAAATAAGATGAATCATATATACATTAAAAAAATCACACAAAATAATTTGTAACATCATTGGCACTACAATACTCGAATATGTGTGTGTGTGTGTGTGTAATGCGTGATAGAAAAATTTTGTTTACATCAAAAAGTACATAATAGGGAAAAATATGGGCCCTCATGCCCATGATATCATCATGAGAAGACTACAAAACATATGGAGGATACTAATCCTCCTGCACCATGKTGTGCTCCRAGAAGCACACTACTGCACGGGCCACTTGTTGGAGAAAGTGGTTCAAACTCTCAGGAACCCCTACTGTATGCCTTTGTAGATGAAGAGRTATGTCTCACCTCCTGAGAGGTGGGACACCCATAGTGATACCTCAGAGGTTCCTCTCAACCTCCCAGAGTCCTCCCCTGCCACCTCATGCTCCAAACCTATATGCACATCTCCACGACGCCCTAGTGTCCACATCTTTATCAAATGTGACGTGCCTCTATCCGCATGATGAAACAACACATATGTTAAAATGGCTCTTTGTACACATAAAAATAATATAAAATATATTAAAAAAAACACATGACAAGGTTTGGTTTTCATACCTGACACATCCCATTCGATGCCCTCGATGCCCTCTGGAAGAACTAATTCCACACTACCCCAGAAATCCACTCCAGCATATGGAAAGTCCTCGATAACAATTAAATCCCTTCTCCACCAAGTGAAGAAGTCATCTGAAACTTGAACTCTGTGTTGGTCCCCAATCTTGGGGAAAAACTTGTCCATCTTTCCATACGTGGCTCAGTCGTCAGTCGTGCTATCAATGCAATTTGTGGCTACATCTAGGGTATTCTCTCCAAAAAGAATGAAACCAAGAAAGATCCATAGTCACACTATTTATGCCTCCCAATACTTCACTTCATGATCTGGTCCTTCATGTCCCGAAGKAACCTTGCACTCTAGTTAAATAATCTAGGCTGCCCACATTGTAGAGCATAAGACATTTGAGATTTTGAAGCCAAATTTGCACTCATACTACCTGCCAGGTTGGTAATGGAAAATAAAATAGATCTCAGTGCCAAATCTATCACATCCTTGATCATGATTCGTCTCTCGACTAATCGTGACCCTGGAATACAATGGTCAGCCACACACACCTCAGTAGGCTGAGGAGTTGCCCGATGCCTGGAAAAAAGGATAGGATCCCCTCTTCTTGAGAGGCTGGTCAATAATTATACATCGTCGAGCTCAATTTTGAGCAATTTTGGTCCAATACGAAATTCTTGTTCGACATCACCCCATAGTCCAATCAAGTACTCAAGTAATAAAACGTCTTTCTTAATTTTTTGCAATTTGAAATACCTGAGGAGGCCATAGTTCCTCAAATCAGCCCTTGCTTGAGGGTTTTACAATGCGGTGATATCATCAAGCTCATGCTCGCATTATTTCCATTCAATCATGGTTCCAATCCATGTAAACTACAAAAATAATCATTTAAAATMCTTTAGTCAATCTCTTATAGCAAAAAATTGGGTATTTTTTGCCTAAAAAGAAACATTTTTTTTTCATTCTGCGTTGCCGCTCCCCTAAGCTTATTCACAAGGCCCTAGCGCTTCCTAGGTACATGCAATAGGGCACTAAAAACTTGATCARTKCTCCCCTCACCCCTTTGAGGGAGCATCGATCCAGTTCGGTGCTTAGGACTTCCTAAGGAGCCCAGAACAACCTAAAAACTACCTAAAATCCTATTTTAAACGATGAGAAGTGACTAGAATGGTAAAGTGACCAACCTGGTCCAGACATATTCGAAAATGGTCAACCACAACTCTAGTGCTCATGTCTTGAAAATCGCCCTCCAAGGTTGAAAATACCAAAGCTAGAAGAAATTAGTGAAAATGAAATTTCTAACCCTATTTCACTATTATAGGGTTGATTTTTGCTAATATAAAGTTTCTTTTGTGTTTTTAAATATTTTTTTAGGAGTCATTAATACCCTGGATGCAAAATTGTCTATATTTGCAGGCCTCGAAGTAGTATCTTTTTTTATAAACCTTGTAATACTGACGAGCATGGTCTTTGTTCTTTGTCACACTAAAAAAACATGAGAATGTAACCGAGTAGACTTTTATCTCTTTTTCAAACTCGTAAAGGTTATAGGAAAAAGGAAACCCATGGAGTCTCCTTTAAGCTCTTTTCAGACTCTCTAAACATGAAAATATTGTCGAGTGATCTTGCTTCCTTTCACACTCATTTAAAAGGTTTTGAAAGGGCATCTCTGGAGTAGCAATTTATCTCTTTTTCGAACTTTGGAGACCAAATTTATGAAAAATGACAATCTTGTAGTCATCTTTAAGTTCTTTTCAAACTCTCTAAACATGAAAAACTATCGAGTTTTCCTTCTTTGGACTCATTAAAATCACACATTGAAGAGCCCATATGGGACCGAAACCTTGCTTCTTTTAGTTTGTTAAACAAAGGAAGAGGGACTTACTGAAGGTGAATTATATCGAGCATATGTTATCCTCCTTGATCTTGTAAAAGCAAAAAGAGGTACTTGTCTATCTAGATGGGGGAAGAATTGAAGGAAGCAATCCAAGCTATCTTTTAGAATTGTCACAAGTCACTCTTGCAGTCGCCCTTGAACACAACACATTGTTTCAACCATTTTCAACACTTGGATAACCCATTGAACTACTGCACTGAACCAATCCCCTGAGTCTTTTTCACTCCTTTGGGTCACTCGACGAATATCACAGTATCCACTACATTATGTTTTGGTCCATGTTACATTTATTTTGTTGAGTCATGTTGTGCCTCAGTGTTCAAGGGAAGTATCTACCTCAAGAATCAACCATCACAAATTTCCAGTTTCAATACCCATGTCAGTCCATACTCATTTGATTTACCATCTTACATATCTATGATAGTTTTGTGTCGTTGATGGGGGATAAATCAAGGCCCTCCTTCGACAAGTCTTTTCCTATCGACTTCAACACAACATCCGAGAATTTGAATTAGAAACGAGTTAGTACCTTGGGACCTACATGCCTCAATGGCAGGCCTCCTCGCTTCCGACAATAGGTTTACATCATTGACCTCTGATCAGATGATTCCAGGAATGTTTGAATTCAACTCATTTTCACATTCATTGGATTATACTAAGGTACCTTGTGAGTCATTGAAATCACTGGTGATTTCCCTCGCACATGTTAATGGTTTACCTCATTGACCGGTAATCAAGTGGTTTCTACCATGTTCAACATCAAAACACTTATTCACATGGTTATATTCGTACTACATTGGGATTAAGACGAAGACCCTGGGTTTAGATTTCACTTTATTATTTTCTTTCTGAAGCTCCGAAGGAGATATTTTGAGTGTAGTGATATACTATCACATATATCCACTTTGTATTGGTTCGTGGCTATATTTTATCATCTCATAGATCCATTGTGTATTTCTCGTGGCTACGATCAATTCATGTCATGGAGGTATAGATACACATTGTATCTTTGGTGGCTATACCCTTAGTCAGTATGATTATGGATTCACAGTGTATTTGATGGTGGTCATACCTTAAGTCCTTTGTCGCTCATTGGGTTTGAAACATATGAAAACATTTGTTTGATGGTCATTTGCAACTTCGACCAGGTTCTCTGACTCCATACCCTTGCTTTGAAAATATACAAAGCGCTTCAGTCATCAGCTTCCATCTTCTGACCTCACACTTTGGGGGGAAATCTGTTACACGTCAAAATTCCTCAATTCAATAATGTCCCATCATCATTATCGTAAGTGCCACAAGTGTCACACTTTTTTC